>QFDT01003722.1:0-16408 GCA_003315915.1 Macrolepiota dolichaula | reverse complement strand
ATTGTGTGTTGACTACCATCATGTCTGTGAGGACGTCGAAGGAATCAAAAATAATATTCATAACATTGTCCTCTTCATACAACTTGATGTCCTCATCAAGATTAATTGTTGAGACAACTGGGGCTGCCTGTGATGTTGTACCAGGCGATGTTGTCGTAGGGATCGTCATACTCAAGCCCATATGTGTCTTGTGGGTCGTCAATTGTTCTCGGTTGGGAACAGGGGTAGTGGCGTTGTCGTTGAGGTTGTACAGGTGGGTGGAAGCGAGGTTGGCGAGTTTCGTTACGAGTTTCTTCTTGGGTCGCACTCCTGGTGCAAGAAGGTGGGTGAGTTTTGTTAGAGCTTTGGTTAAATTCCGTGGACGAGGTGGATTGGGAGGTGGCTCCATTTTGGAGAGTTTCAGAGCGTCTGGTAATAGAAATGGTGTGGTTTCTGGACGGAGAAGCCACTCATTAGAGAGGGGAGTTGTGGCCGGTAATGAGAATTCTAAGGTGTCGTTGGCGTGCAGGAGGGACTCCATAGAGGAATGTGGAGAGGGGTTCTTGTCCAAGGGGTCCGTCGGATTGTGCAAGGCAGTCTCTGAGGTTGATGGCATAGGGAAGGGGTGGACGAGAGCGGTTGTTGTTGAGTAGGCAGTATTTTTCGAAATGTTGTGGAGCGATCCAACCGCAGAAATGACAGTAGTAGCCTTCGCATTGGTCTGCACAATGACCCACTGTGTCACACTCCAAGCATTGTGCAGATGAATCTGTGGTAGTCCGTATCTGCGGTTCACAAAAACGGACGGCTCGTTGAGGACCTGATCATTGTAATCCACTACATACATCTCCATTAAATCGAACTCGTCTCCCAGCAGATCTATCCATCCTAGAAGATTGAATGGAAACATCAGAGGTTCATTGAGGGCATTGTGTTTCCTGCTGGTCATTAGTGTTTCCAAGTCTGAGTCCAATCTGAGAGCGCTCGTCAAAAGCTGGATCCTCTCTGAAATGTTGAAGGGTGTTAATTGCGGCTTTGAGAATTTTGATTTGCATTGCCGTTGGATTAAATCAGTGAAATTCCTCGAGAGTGGACTCAAGGGTATCCATACATTCGCGTATTTGCTGTTCCAAAGATAACATAGCAGACCAATTCATCCAGAATGTGTCAAGGAGGGCAATAGCTTCAGGGTTGCGGATAAAAGTGGTCCATAGGTCGGCGAAGGGTTGTTTGAATAGTAGTCGGGTTTGAATGAAGGGAGGTGCGTTTCGATAGGGGTCTTCCCTGGAGGAATGATTCTCCTGATTGGTTTGTTGTTCATTTCATTCGGCAATAGGTTCCAGGAGCTGTTGGAGAGCTCCTGCGTCGGGTGGTTGCCCCATACTGTATTGGGAGGGAGTGTTGGTAATGGAAGAGGAGTTTGAGGATTCATTGGGAATGGAGTGTGAGGGAGTAGTGGTGGCAGGAGAGGTAACATTTGAAGGCATTTGTTGGGGTTTTAGTGAAGCTTATGTTGTCTTTTATAGGCATTGAGGATGTTCTTTGCGTTTCCTAGATCGGAAACGTTCTGCCAGGTTCTTTCCGATTCAGGATATCCTTTCCAATGGATGAGGAACTCTGTCTTTCTGCATCTGGTCTTCCTGTGGTTAACAATAGCTTCTACTTCCCATTCTTCTTCTCTGTTCACAAGGTCAGGTGGTGGTTTGGTGAAATGTTTGCCATAGATTTCGTTTTCTTCTACTGGCCATAGGTATCCAACATGGAATTTTGGGTGAATCTTCCAGGTCTTTGGGAGTGCTAATTCGTAGTTGACTGGACTTGTCTGATGTAGTACTTTGAAGGGGCCGAGTCGTTTTGCGGATAGTTTCTTTGGCAATCCTTTTACTCGAAGGTTTCTTGCGTCTAACCAGACCTTTTGTCCTGGGGTTATTTTTGGAAGTGGGTTCTTGATTCTTTTGGTCATGATTTGTCTGGCGGATTCATGGGTGTTCCGTGTGGCTTCCCATATGTTGGTAATCCATTCCAATCTATTTTCAGTTGTTGGGTTATTTGTGGGTTCAAGTTCCGTCGGAAAGGCTTTGAGCAGATGTCCGTACATTAACTCAAAAGGGGTGTGTTGTCTTCCGGAATGGAGTTTGGAGTTATGGGCATGTTCAATAAGGGGAAGTTTACTAGGCCAATCAAGGATGTTGTTTGCGCAGTAGGCTGCAATATACATTTCGATTTCTTGATTGAAGTGTTCAGTGGTGCCGTCGGTTTGAGGGTGGAAAGCAGTGGACATGGCGTGGTTAATGTCGAGTTTCTTCCACAAAGCTTGTAGCAATTTAGCAGTGAAGCGTGGGTCTCTGTCTGAGATGACTTTGTTGGGTAGGCCAAATCTTGCGAAGAGTTTGTCTATTAATAGTTCGGCAATGTCGTCAGCTGTGGAAGTCTTCTTCATTGGGCATAGTATTATCCCTTTCGTAAGACCGTGGTCCACCACGGATAAAATAGCATCGAAGCCATTTACTTCCAGGAGGTCTGTGATGAGATCCATGGCAATTTGAGTGAATGGTTGAATAGATTGTGGTCCGGGTATCGGTTGAAGAGGTGGTTTGAATGGTCTTCTATTGATCTTGTATTGTTGGCAGGTTGGGCATCCTTTGACGTAGTTGCGAACGTAAGATCACATTCCTGGCCATGTTACATATTCCTCGAGTTTGCGTAGTGTTTCACTGACTCCGGGGTGTCCCGCAGAAGGGGCATCATGTACCCTCTGCAATAGGTGCTTCTTAAGCGCAGAGTCCACTGGTAGTTGAAAACGTCCTTGGTCGTCCAGTTTGGCATCTTCCGGTAGTTCGGTAGTAGTGATGATGTTTGTTTCTTGCTCCTGTTCCTTCGGGAGTTTGGGCCTTATTGGGAAGGTCTTTAGATCAAATAGATGAGCCGGAATGGCGGCTTGTGGAACTTCTTCGGCTTTATTTTCGAAGTGATCTGGTCGTCTTGATAGTGCATCTGCAGCTCCGTTCTTTACTCCTGCTATATGACGCAAGATGACTTTGTGAGCACTAATGAGTGCAGACCATCTTGTAACTCGTCTTGAGAGTTTGGCTGGTTCAGCCCAGTGAATGATATTGTCGTGGTCAGTCCAGATGACCGTTTCGAATGGTGATCCGTCAATGTAATGTCTCCATTCTTGTAGCATACGGATGATAGCAAGGAATTCCTGTTCCGAGTTATGGTAGCGTTGCTTGGTTGGTGAAAGGCTTTTGGAGTGGTAGAAGCATGGATGTAAGTCTCCGTTTGCATCTTGTTGTAGGAGTACTCCTCCGGTTGCGTATTGTGATGCGTCTACTTGGATTTCAAAAGGTTTTGAAGGATTGGGGGTGAGAAGGATGGGCTTCTGGAGGAATCGTTGCTTGAGAAGGTTAAAGGCTTTATCGGCTTCAGTGGTCCATTGAAAGGCGGTTGATTTCTTTAGGAGCGTGTTGAGGGGTGTGGCGAGTGCGGCGTAGTGTCGAATGAATTTTCTATAAAAATTGCAGAATCCTATGAATTTTCGTACGTCTCGTACTGTTCATGGTATTGGCCAGTTGGATATTCCTTTGAGTTTGACAGGATCCATTTGTACTCGATCGTGAGATATGATGAATCCAAGGTAAGGTAGTTCTTCCTTTTCGAATTTGCATTTCTCAGGTTTAAGATAGAGGTCATGTTTGCGGAGAATTCGAAAAACCTCTCTGGTGATTTGTTCTTCTTTGGTTTTGGCGTGGATGAGGATGTTGTCCATATATACCATGATTTTGTTGGCGAGGATAAGGTTGGCAAATATCAAATTCATCATTGATTGGAATGTCACTGGGCTGTTGCACATTCCAAAGAACATGACAGTTGGTTCGTATAATCCTCGATGTGTTCTGAAGGCTCCTTTCCATTCATCTCCTTTGGCTATGCGAATATTGTTATAACCGAGTTGAACATCGAGGGCAGTGAAGTATTTCGATCCTTTGAGTTTGTCTAGGATCGTTTGGATTGAAGGAATTGGGTAGGCATTTTTGATGGTGTGTTTGTTGAGGTATCAGTAATCTTGGCAAGGTTGAAGTCGTCCATCTTTCTTTGATACAAAGAAAAATGGTGAAGCCATTTGAGACTTTGATTCTTGGATGTATCCTTTGCATAGGTTCTCTTCTAGAAATTTATCTAGCTCCTTTTCTTCGGCTAGTGATAACTTG
This sequence comes from Macrolepiota dolichaula, assembly GCA_003315915.1. NCBI lineage: Eukaryota > Fungi > Basidiomycota > Agaricomycetes > Agaricales > Agaricaceae > Macrolepiota > Macrolepiota dolichaula. Next base: position 12,218 of record QFDT01003722.1, on the reverse strand, counting down.
TATGATCAGAAGGCTTTTGGTTCGAAGCCTGGTTTCATTTCGATCTTGTGATCCCATGGTCATCGTGGTGGCATGCATTTGCTTTTCTTTTCATTGAAGAGATCGAGATAATCGTGGAATGGAGGTGGAATGATTTTCTTTGGGTCGGATTCTTTCTTCGGACCGTGTTCTTGAGCAAGAGTTTGTGAAGTTGAAGTTTTGGCATTGATTTTGAGAAAGTCTTCTTTGTTGAAGTATACTTCGTTCAAGTAGATTTCATTGAGATTGGCGGAATTGATGAGGGATGAAAGTTTTGCATTACTGGTTATCTTTCTCCAGGATAATGATCGTCTTGCCCAATTGATGTCTGGGTTGCAATTAGTGAGCCAGGGTATTCCTAGGATAATTCGAGGTCGTCCTAGGTTGGTGATTTTGAGATCAGTTTGAATTTTGCGTCCATAGATGGTAAGTTCGATGGTGGAATAGTGGGTGATGGTACTGTTTTTGTTTAGAGATCCATCGGCGTTCTTGACCATCTGGGGTCGTGGTAGTAACTTCTTCATCAGTTTCCATTTGTCAACTAGAGTGGTGTCAATGAAATCTCCTCCTGCTCCGGAATCGATAAGGGCTAAGTCTTCCACGGTTTTCTCAGGTGTGTGCATGGTGATAGGACAATATAAAGTGTTCAATTGATGAGGGGATAGGAATAATTCAGAAATAGGAATAGCGTCCTTGTTTCGCTGAGAAGAAAAAGGAGAGCGTCCTTGTTCGCTATTTAAAGAGTCTGTGTGTGCACCTGAGTCCTTGTTTGATGATCTAGACATGGAGGCTAGTCATCTGAGGCAAAATCCTGAATCTCTCTTGCAATCGGTTCGGTTCAATTAGAGAATTCAGTGTATACTTCAGCTACTTCTTCATCGGTTGGCAAATTTTCTATGATCTCCTGAATGCGTGTGAAGCTGTGTTGTCATTGGTTCTGTCGTTGTAGGTCACGGGGTACTTTAGGGGGTACGGGTGGCTTATTGCGATTGTATGTCTTCGCCTGTTGGTGTCGGGGTAAGTTTGTATAGCAGGTTCGTTTCTTGTTTGGACAGTTTTTGGCAAAGTGACCGGTTTGGTTGCATTCAAAGCATTTTCAAATCGATTTCTTCTGCTCTGTTGTGAGAATTTTGTTGAGTACTCTTGCAACTCCTTGTTGGACCAGTTCATTGATAGCTTCTTCTTCGTCCTCTTCCTGATCTTCAGGATCAGATTCTTGATACCTTTCACTGATCATGAGGTTGCTAATCTGCGCTTCGAGCAGATCAATGTCCATAGCGTCTGGATTGCAATAGTTTGATTTGGGTTGCGACCGGTTCGAGTTGTAATTGTTCCATTTCATTGGAACCATTCTATTGGAGTTTCTCTTGCTGAATTGGTTACGATAGTCGTTTTCCATTCGGACAACTTCTGCTGCTCCTCTTACAGAGTTAATCCATTCGTCAATGGTTCCTCCAGGGCCTTTGGCAATGGTTTTGATCGCAATATCATAGTCAAGACCTTCTTTGAAGATCTTGATAAGTGTGTTGTGTCCTGTAACACCTGCGCAATGGGCCAGAGTTTTGAATTCTGATACGAATTTATCGATAGATTTGCTGTTCTGTTTGAGCTGTCAAAGGCGTCTGATGGCGTCCTGCATGTAATCGTAGGGTTGGAATGCTTGGTCAAGTTGTTGTAAAAAGTTTTCAGTGGTTCCGAGATCGAGCGTTCCCTGGGTGTTATGGTTTTGTATATACTTGGTTCTCCACGGTTCAGCTGTTCCTCCCATATGATAGAGCATGAACAGGATTGCATCATGATCGGTGTTGAACTTGTCGGGATGTGCGAGGATGTAAAGTCCACAATCCTCTTTCCATCGTTGGTAGTTCTTTTGGTTTCCATCAAATTTCTCAGGTGGATCATATTTTGCACTGGAGTGCATAGGCATTGGTGCTGGGTTGGTTGGCGGATTAGGAATTTGAGGCGGTGGTCCTCCTGGTGGTCCAGGCGGTGGATTTCCTCTGGGGTTTCCTGGATTTCCTCCTGGGTTTCCTCCTGGGTTTGGAATAGGTCTGGGATTTGGTAGGGGGTAAGATCCTCCGAATACGTTACTGGCAAGGGTCTGGATTGCTCCTGAAATGTATGGTGGTGGCATGTTAGATGTGGTGACATTTTGGACGGGTTGTGTGGTAGTGAAGGTTGACATTGGGTTGTTGTTCCAGTCGAGGATTCCTTGTTGGAATGAGTATTGTAGTGGGCTTCCCTGTTGCTGTTGAGGGTCTTCTTGCTGTTGTTGTTGTTGTGTGTCTTCTTCGTATTCATACTTGTGTTCTTCTTGTTGGTTATTTGGATCTTCTCCGTCTGATTCAAAGGTGTAGCCTTGCTGAGTTCTTGGGTCAGCTGGTTCTTGTGGTTCTGCAGCCGTTGATAGCTGTCTTGAAATTGAAGAGCGATGTCTTGAGACATGCTGAATTGGCGATGGAGATGCTGATCGTTGTTGATTGGATTGGTGGGTATCAAGGGTCAAGACTTCCTGTCTTCCTCCTCTTCTAGACATACACTGTTTTTAGGGTTTTCTATGGAAGGGTTGCTTCCGGGGTTTTGTTTGATGAGTTCTTGGTAGAGATTATCCCAAATCTGGGATGTGATGCAGAGTGGTTTTGAGGTTGATGAAGAATCAGAGTCCATCTCCCACTCATCTGAAATGGTCAGGTCTCCTGAAGAATATGAGGATGCTTTCACACTAGAAAGCGTGTAAGTCAAATCTCGTTATCTTGACAGATTGACTATATGAGAGGAGATCCTTGGTACAGCGCGAGGCAATGAGAGCCAAGGGGTTCCAGTGGCACAGCGCGAAGCAATGAGAACTGCTGGAATTCAAAGGGCACAGCGCGAAGCAATGAGAACCCAATGAAGGGAGTCAGGGAAAAGGAGAGGGTTTTGACGTGGAATTGGCACACAAAGGAATTTGAATCTTGTTGTTAGGATTTTGCCAGAGCTCTTGTCCAGCAGTGCACGTTAATCCTGTACTGGACATTACGAGGCTAGCTAGATCTCCCAACGGATCCAACACTTCCGGTCCTCTTTACTAGGACCTTGCTGTGGTCGGATAGGACAGCAGATAAGGGATGGCAAGAACGACAAGTCTTCCAGACTTGAAGTCACAGCCAAGACGATGCCAAGTACCTTGGACAACCATTGAGAGAGGGAGGGAGAACACCAGGTAGTTCTTGCCTTGTTAGGGCTCGAAGAACTCAACACTAGGAGCAAGGATAGAACACTGTCTAGTAGCAACAACGCTAAGATTCGAATTGAGAAACTACCTACTTACAAGCTTGCTATTTATCATGTATTGTACAAGCTATCGAAAGATGGTAGTTTGTCAGAAGAAGGAGAAGTGGAGGTCTGTATCTAAACATAGAAAGGGAACAACGGAGGTCCGTAGTTAAGTATAGTACAGGAATGAAAGAAGGGAGGGGAAAGGAAAAGCGGGAGTCCATGCTCCAAAGAGTCCAAAGTCTCTAAATTTAGCTATTCTCCTACACCAAAATTGTTCGTCTGTTTATTCCAAATTAAGTTCTTCTTCATTGTGAAACTCCCAGTCTTCCCATTGTGTGTCGACTACCATCATGTCTGTGAGGACATCGAAGGAATCAAAAATAATATTCATAACAAATAGCCTGGACAAGCAAGGCAATATCTAGGTCACATTTGGTAGCATTTGGCTGAGGTGTGTACAAGCCAGCAATAGCACACTCTAGTTGTCCAATAATTAATCATTGATGCAATGAATAGCAGTCACATGTTGTTTTGCAATGAGATTAAGCTTGAGATGATGCTTATCAGAACTTGTTTAATATTTTATATTCTTCAGAAATATGTACCTTTGTCTTTTGATTTGAAATCTGATTTGCCATTCTCTGCATATTGCTGTCCATTTGCTCATAAGTGAGGTAGACCCAAGGAGTGTGTGGCTTAGCCACTGCAGCTTGGGATTGCAGTAGAACAAAATCAGACATATTAGGAATTTTTTGGTATGAGCGACAAATGCCATCATCATGTTTCAAGACATCTTTTCCACAGTCAGCTGCTTGAAATGTAATGGTGTTTTGTTGTCCATTGAAATAGATGGGCATTCACTTTAAATTATGGAGATGATGGAGGTGATATAGATATGTTGTCCAGATATTTCCGGAAACTCATTTGATAGTAATTCCTAGACAAGAAAACATTCAGGACCAGCATGAGTTGTCATCCTGAGATTATCTGGGGAAGTAGGCTGGCTCACATCAGGGGCTGTGATACAGAAACAATCAAGGCCATTAACTATAGGTTGAACTATGGGTTGTCGCCGCTGGTACTCCAGATTACAAGCTTTCCAGTACTTATCAAAGGCCCATTGGTTAGCACATGTTGATAACTTGATAACTCAGCCACAAAGACTGCACTGGATGTGGTGACATTGTGTCTTGGGGTTAATGACCATGGTTAGCTTGACACCATCCATGTCGATAACCTGTGGCTCAGTCAGAGGGGGGAGCCGTTTTGTCATGGCAAGAACAAGATATGAATATATTATCTTGATAGACAATGAACATGATGGAGCATACACTAATTACTGGAGATAACGATATATCTAACATGGAGATGATGTGTAGATATCACTAGTCCGGTAGCATGACTTTGACCAACTTGAAGTGACATTTTGAGTGACATCAGCAACCGCAGATAGTCTTCCTATTTTGAACACTGTTTGACAGTTCCAATTCATTTGCCTGAGATATCCTTCCTTTTTAGGAAGGATATCTCGGGGCAGGTTGGTAAAGCAAATTGCTCAGTTGCAGGCCCCTTGGTCAATTCTATTCTTTACACTGACACCTCCAGCTTATTTATAGGAGCATCATTATTCCCAGATGAGGAACACAATTCCTCATTAAAGAATAAGTTATCAAAGTGTTTGAACTGATTAAGCCTTGTACTTCACACATGTACAAAGTGAATGAATGTCCAATGTCCAAACACGCTTTGACAAAAAAAAAAAATTCCTCCCCACCCCTCTCCTCTCTCACTCACCGCCATCCTCGCTCACTCGTCACTGTCTGAAAAAACATTTTGCCTCCACCCTCTGACTCTATAGTGATTGGCACAGCCATTTGGTGCCCTTTTGGAGGCATGAATCTCCAGATTACAGATTGCACCTCTACTCCCTCCTTTCCTCATCCTCATAGATAACCTAAAGTAACGCGTAGAAAAAACTTATCTGCGTATAAACAGTGGTTACAACGTAGATCACTATGAATGTCATTCAATTACATCAAGGAACTGCTACAAGCACATATCCAATTATATTGCCTGGCTAATACACAGACCACTATTCTCATTGTCCACTTCAAGCAATTTCTCCTGATACTCGACGTTTCTGGTTTAAAGTTCTGGGAGCACGTACTGATTTCGAGTGTGCCCTGTGACACCTTTGACTCGATTGTGCCTGTACCCTACTGAGTCTTGCAAGGACAAGCTCGGGCAATTGTGTCAACTTCGTCTACCTGGGGATTTGATGCTACACTGTCAATATATTGACAAGGAGGCCTCACCAGGCAAGAACTCAACCTCTCAATCATTTTTTACCCTCAGAAGAGTCCTTGTAGCCTTGCAGTCCACCCTCCCTCTTTCAGTATCTTGAATTGATAATGCAGGAACTTGGCAATTGTCTTACATTATCCCTTGAGTTTAGCACTGGGCGACTTCGTTTCATTGTTGTCCGGGCCCGCCGCTTTGCACCAGTGCCTGACTGGCCTGACCCTTGGAACGCGTGTCTGCAGGCAAGGCGCCGCAACCCATGAAACCGTGATGACAATAGCTCAAAGGGCACATTTTGGGAACTCGAAGCTGACCAGTCTCGCCCCCGCTGCCCGGACTAGCAAGCTCATGAAATTGCATCAGTTATCCGGAGAATGCGGGCCAGTGGTACATAAAGACTCCATCCTAAGTCCCTGATTATGTCTTCTAGCACTTTTCACGGGCGGGTCTAATGATGTACCTGGTAATTCTGGTCCATTATTAAATATTAAATGATCATCAGCTTCTACGCTTGATCCCGACATCATGACTTGATTTTATCTGTCTCTTATTATAGCTGATTTGTTGGTGTGACTCTGTTCTTGATAAACCTATAGGCAGAGTGTGAATGCACTACAGAATTACCCTACGTATCAGATCGGTGTCTCGAGTATTGATGTACTGGATTATTTTCCCTGGTAATTATAGCAGGCTCATATCAGATTTATCCAAATGTAGTGCGGGTGACTTCAAGTGATCTTTAGTTGAAGTTATTTCAAGTGATCAAACATGGGGGCTGTACCTAACGGCGCTGAGACCCTGGATTTCTACGTGGATAGCAGCTATTTGAGGGTGTTTTCGGGAGAGGCTCGGTTCTGAGGGTATAATTAGAGAGTACCGCGGAGGATAGCAGTGCTTGAAGTGTGCCCCGGATGATGGCATTGAAGATGCATGATTCTTCCCTAGTTTCAGCTCTTCTTAGACTCTGGATACCTCATTGGCAATTTCCGCAAGAGCCATGACAGAAGACGGGCTATATTTTGCCGAACTTAAGAGAGACATCATACGTATGGTGACATTGTGTCAAGGAGACATACCACTGAGGATTATTAGTCCAGGTGTTCGCTGATAGTTCGGCCGGTTATATCATGTGTCATGGTATTCCTGTCATATCGTTTTGGCAGAGTATAGATGTGTCGCGTCAGGCGCTCATAGCTCAGTTGGTATGGCAGAACTGATTTTGAAGTTCATTAGTTACACAATTTCCTCTTGCTAAGATGATACATGCATGACGATTTGATGATTAATATTCACATCACTGTATTTTTTGAAAGATCTGGACAGGGCAACAAGTGGACTATCAGCATGGCCGAACTGCCAAGCTCCAAAGATATGAGGTAAGATACTTTGTTTTTGGATGAGACTTAGGACCCCCAAGCCCCGACTGATTGACGTGGGAAAAGGACACAGGTACAGAGGGATCGAGGATGTTTGTACAATTGTGTCAGAATATTGCGGTCAGGCCTCAGGTGTTCCTCTTTGCACTGGTACTCCTTTGCATCACTACATCACTACAGAATCACAAGCTGCAACGTCAACGGTTTTTTGTCGGGTCACTTGTGTGTGTTTCCCGAGCTAATCCTCACAGAAAATTTTGAAAATGTATAGGGAAAATTTGAAAATCACAGCCGGAGTCACAACTTGTCGATTTATATACAACCCAGTCGAGCTCTTCGATTTTTGGATTGAACACCACTGATTAGACCCTGGATACGTCTGATCACGATGTTTGGCAAGTCTATTTTGGGCGGTTGCGACTGACCCGGATCGGGGATTCGTTCACAGAAGCCACCACGGCGCACAGCAACATACACATTCTCTCAGCCCTTTTGGGAGGTGCCCTGGTCTTTCCGTTCGCGGGAATATATTCAGTATATATATATACAGACAGCATGGTTCCGATGCATCGATAACTAGCCAACCCTTTCCTCCAGGATCATGGATTCCGGTCTTGCGCAACCTGTGTCACATTTGTACGTTTTTATTTTTGAACGACTTGACTGTACACTGATGGATGTCTAGGTTGGCGGGAAAGTACTTCCAACTGGCGTCGTTCGTCATGCTAGTATATGATCACCGTGAGTCTTGTCTACCTCTGAGGTCAACAGCTTTTTTTTAAACCTATGCTGGACAGTCTTGACATTTGATCAAGAAGTGGAACGGATATGGAAGCGACGTATCTCATTGGCATCGGTACTATTCCTAATAAACCGTTATGTGAGCATCATGGAGTTCATTGTGGTACTCGATGGTGGGTTCACGTTCACCCAGAATCCAAGTGTAGGCGGCGTTAATTTATACATACAGCATTCCACAATCCTCGTTGGAAGGGAGAAGTATGTATACTGCATTTCCAATTTCTGTGGTGTCTTAATGATTTGGTACCCAGGCGTATGTACTATTGGCAACGTCATGGGGCATGAATTCAAGTCAAAACTAGATGCAGGAAGTTTGTCTCGTTTGAAGGAGCGGGGACGATTGCATTGGTAGCTGTGGGCGAGCGTATGTCTCCCTCTTGTTCATGCTTGCTCATTTATGTTGACCTTCTCTTAGTCGTCATGATTCTAAGAATATTCGCAATATATGGACGAAACATACGATTGCTTGTTGCTTTGATGGTCCTCTGGTTAGCGCAAATCATTATTTCTGGCACAGGTCTGCGACAAACCTTTCGTATGTCAGAACAATTTACACGTTTTCTACTTTCACTGACGCCTGCACGCTCCAGCTGTGCCATTACTTTCTGTACTCACTGGTAAGATCTGAGTGTGCTACCTATAATTCATACCCATATTCAAATTGGGTTACTATCTCAGGTTGTATGCTGACAGGAGTTGGTCCTCTCCGTATGTTCTTCCTTACCAACACACTATGATTATTAATCCTCACTGGCTATGCATAGCGTCGCTTTGGATCGCACCTCTCGTCACCGACTCCGTAATCTTTTTCCTCACGCTCTGGCGCGTAAGACGTTTTACAAGGAATGGCCGTTTTCTGGCTTCCCCGTATGTTTCACTCTCGTTTCATTCCAAGATGTCTCAGACTCTGAGCCATCATAGGACGCTCAAGATCCTCGTTCGCGATGGTGCTATATACTTCTTCCTGATCTTCCTGGCGAACCTGGCAAACGTTATCATCTACTTCGTCAGTCAATGTTCATCTCCTGTCCTGCTCTGTGTCTTGTGTGCTGATCCTCTACCATAAGTCCGCAACGACAGACCTCAAAGACATAGGCGCCTCCTTCAGTCAGCTCATAACCGCAACTATGATCTCTCGCCTTATGCTCAACCTCCGCTCTTCCCCGACGAGTACTCCAAATGGATCCCATCTACCCGCTTCTAATAGGTATCAGATTGCGGATCGTCACAACAAAAACGAAACATTATGGACACTCACTCTCGGAAATCTGGATGAAGATATCTCATTTGGAACCACAACTGAGGGTACGACGGATGCGAAAGGTATGGCTGTGAAAGTCATAACTAGCACCGAGGTGGGGCACGATATCATCCCAATGCGAAGATTAAGTGAGCCATGTGTTTGAGAGACTATTAAGGTACGATATTCTGCAGCACCTCTGGAATCGAGTGTCGGAGTTTGGCGCTGACTTCTCTCCAGCCCTTTTATCTCTGGGAAGTTTCGGACTATACTGTAAGACTATCGAGGGTGTCTATGTGCTGGGTGCAGTGAGGTGATCTACCAGGCGTGGGATTGCCGTAGGGAAATATTTACTTTGCTTATGATATTAGTGAGTCATGACGAATGAGATTTCTAGTGCAATGTGAGCCTCAGGCGATAAATTAATCCTGATTTATCTGGATAAACTGGATAGACTGGATAAAATTTCAGATTAATCTGAACTATCTGTATCCAATCCGGCTAACTTCGACCGGTGCAATCTTACTATGTTCGGATCTCTCTGGCAAGGATATAATAGGAGTTTATTCACACTCTCCCTCTCGAACAACAACGGATCGCGTGTTCATGGGTATTCTCCTCAAATACTTCTCACAGCCGCCATCAGTGTTATTTACCATTTTCTGATCATATAACGGACTATGGCGGTGCGTGGCATTTCTGTTGTAGTCCAATTCGTCAATTGACACTTGTAGTTCTGTCTACGCTCGAGGTAACAGAGACACCAACTTGTCAAAGTGTAGGGACGCCCTCGGGAAGACATTGAGTGAGCCATGGGGGTAATTTTCGCTAGTGGGATTCAACCCGAAGGGCTTCACGGCTTGGTATGTAGTCATGGGTCCTGGTCTCTGGGGAGGGCGCAAAAGAATAAATCTCCATTGTTTACACCGTCTGCTAGGCTTGATTTCCGGACAGTGGACTCATATAACCAGTTGTATACTCAACCTGGCAGTCAGACACGGTTTATATGGTGATAAGTAAAGGCCCTGGGAAATGTCAGGGTACTTCTTATCCGGTCTATCCAGATTAATCTGAAAATTTATTCAGTCTATCCAGTTTATCCAAATTAATCCTGGATTAATCTGAATTCTTATATAAATTCTCATACGGTTTATCTGGATAATCCGGCTTGATCGTGGACAAGCCAAAACATACATAGTCGTGGATTATCCAAATAAGCACGTGCAGTCGTAGATTGAGGTAAATTCAATTAGATTAGATTAATGATAAAATAGAAGTGGATTATCTAAGCTAGTGTAACCAATCAATACAATATTATTTCCATGCACCCCTGCCATGTGTCTTGGAGGCCTTATATTGTTTTTTTTTTTTAAATCCAAATTTATTGCCTTGTAACTATGTACAGCAAAGGGGTGTGCAATAGCAGTCCCAAGAAGGCCAAGGCTGAAGTCCAAAAATATAACTACACTAATGTGCAGCTGAAGAGTGAAATAACATGCCTCAACACAGTGTATGTTATGGTTCAGTGGGCTCCTAGACCTAAGTCAGGAGGTGCCTAGCTAATTAAGGACTGAGATCCTTAAACAGCCTGCTAATAGGTGAATTGGCAAGTTACAATACCACTGTATCAGTAAGCACAGATAGCGTTGAAGCATTGCAGCTATCAGTCCCTTAACTCAGAGGATTAGAGTTAAGAATCAACCAATCTTGGATTAGATGGGTAACAGTTAAGTTACAACAGAAGAGAATCAAAAACTTGGAGTTTTTGATCCTGTAATCTATGCCTATTTATGCAAGTCCAAAGGTCTTTGTGTACTAGTGTATCTACAAGTTATAAATGTCTGTTTGAGTCATCAATCAAAGAAGAGAAACTACTAGTACACTACAGAGTGTCCAATGAGTCAGTTTGTATCTAGATTGTAGTCCATAATCTACTATAACGTTCTATCTACTCTGAATCATTGTTACTAGAAGCAGTAGAATGTTTGGATGAAGTGGGGAAGCCTGTGGAGGACTCCTGAGTTGTAGGTGCTGTGGAAGAGGACAAGGAGGCTGAGGAAAATGTGGATGAGGACAAGAGATCATAGGTGTTATGGTTCAGCGGGCTCCTAGACCTAAGTTAGGAGGCGCCTAGCTAATTAAGGACCGAGATCCTTAACCAGCCTGCTAATAGGTGAATTGGCGAAGTGACGATACCAAAGTATAATCAGCAACCGATAGCGTTGAAGCGTCGCAGCTATGGGTCCGTTAACTTCAGAGGATTAGAAGTTAAGGTCGACCAATCTTGGATTAGACGGGTAACTGTTACGATCGTCTCCTCTATCCTGTAACAGTATGTCACTTCTCTTCGTCATCTTGAACTTGTCCTAGTCTTTTCCCTTCTCGTCTATTCTTGTTACCATCATTCCTAAGAGCTGTGCCTCCTCCTCCGTTTGCCTGATCGGTCTTGGGCCGAGTTTCCTTATTATGTATGCACTAAAGATAGCGACACCTCGGTGAAAGGGTCGGGGATTGGATCTCGATGTGCGGACTTCATCTACGATGTATTTGTATACTGATTAACTTGGACAAACGTCAATACTGCCTCATATACTGAAGCGTAAAGTACTGTGTACCTTAGCTTTAGTATTGTTGTTAACCAGCGTGTTCTTATCGATATCGTTCGACGTTGCAAATCTGTTCCCTCGGTCGTCTTCAGTGACGACTAGACTTACCATATAACACCTGCCTGGAAGCTCTGCACGTCGCTCAAGTTCAGGAGACGACCCCTCCGTCGTTACATCGAGAAGACCTTTGTCTTGCTCGACTCCACTTGGCGCTTACCTCGTTCTCTAGTCTGGGACTACGGATCGACTGGTAGTACTGCTGAGGTGACTTCTCAGCGGCCCATCTTCTGGCACGGCTTTGGACTAGGTCCGAGCATAACAGTAACAGTTAAGTTACAACAGAAGAGAATCAAAAACTTGAAGTTTTTGATCCTGTAATCTACGCCTATTTATGCAAGTCCAAGGTCGTTGTGTACTACTGTATCTACGAGTCATAAATGTCTGTCCGAGTCATCGATCAATCGAGAGAAACTACTAGTACACTACAGAGCGTCCAATGAGTCAGTCTGTATCTAGATCGTAGTCCATAATCTACTATAACGTTCTATCTACTCTGAGTCATCACTATCTGAGACAGTAGAATGTTCAGATGAGGTGGGGAAGCCCGTGGAGGACTCC
>QFDT01003714.1:0-15630 GCA_003315915.1 Macrolepiota dolichaula | reverse complement strand
CGGAAGCACTGGAAGCCTCTCCGTCCAACCTGTCAGTAGAACCTCGGATATATATGACTGGATCAAAAATGCCGAAGGTTCCTATCTTGCCAATCACGCCCGTTGCCCATCCCAGAGGAACTGCCTCGGCTTCGAGCACACCCGATGGGAATGATAGCAACCCTGATATTTCTGTTAGGGAAAAGTTCGAGGTCATGGAGATCGAGGGAAAAGCTGAATTACCCAGCTACTCGTCACTCAAGCTCATCCATGGGAGACCCAGTGTTCGCAAGTTACTCCATGACGAAGTATCTGCTTCTTGTGGCCCGGTCTCTGTCGACGGTGCGTGCGATTTCCCCGAAGATGAGGTGTCGCCCAGCAGACTCCATGACACTGGATATTTTTGGGCTTCTTGTGCTCCCATGCTGGCGACAGAGCTGAGTTTGACTGAAAGCAATTATTGACATCATGATGATATTTAGTTGCTGGACCGGAGACTTTGTCCAATTCTGTTCGTCGAGCATTGACATCAGGGGTTGCAAGTCCTCGGGCAGCATTTCGAGGGATGCCGTCGGTGGTGTTGCATGTGGAGAAGTTTGGTATGTGATTACAGGGGTGGAGATCCCGAAAGGAAGTTTGGGGCGAAGTAGCTAACAATGTAAATTCGAGCCGTGTTCTATTTGTGGGTGCGGGGAACGATAGGTGGGGGGTCAGGTGGGGTCACAGCAGCTTCGAAGTTGTTCCGGAGATTAGGAACAAATAAAGTAGAAGTGTATGAATTCAAAAGCGTTCTCGACTCTTTAATCAGATCATTTAGGACGATTGCGTCTGTGGTGAAATGAGGACATTCAGCTGAGATCAGAGTTGAAGCGGTAGACCTCATTCAAGACTGTCTCCGGGTTCAAACGTTCAATGGCGGGGGTTGAATGCAGAAGTTAATATTTGCTCAAAAACGTTGGATGATACTCTCGGTAGAGCGTACGAAATGCCCTGTTGAGCATTAACGCCCGTAATAGGCGCCTGTCGTACACCATCAGTAACGCTCCAGTGACGATACCATACGAGGTAAGCATAAATATCAAGAGTCCCACGGGCTAGTTTTGAAAGAGCTCTCTAGAACTTGGTTTATTTCTGAGGACTGCCAGTTGTCTTGTACAATGTCAGACCCGCTGCATCAACATGCTGAACATTTGGCCACTATCGAAGAGTAAGAAATATGCTCTAGTCTCATGAGTTAGGAAACCTGTTAGCTGATTTTTCTTTCTCGTTTAGAACTGCAGACTCGCATGTGACGACTCCGAACGATGCTGATTCTGACGAAGATTGGGAAAATGAAAGAAGCGCTCTTGTGCAACGCGAGGAAGAAACTTCCAATGTCTCGCCCGCTGGCCACAAAGAAAACGAGGAAGAAGATGAAGATGGAGAGTTCATATACCCCGGATCAAGCTCTACCACAGCATGTGAACCTGAAACTACCCTTTCGTCAGTCCCACCGACGCAAGAAGTCACACCTGCGGATGAGCCCTCAACGGAGCAGGTTGTTGTCGCTGAAATCTCAGAACCTCCACCTTCACAAGGCCAACCTCAGTTGTTGAATGACTCGAATACAACTCATTCTCCAGCTGCCGCCGGGATTCCTCCATTGCCTGATTCTCCACCATCTCCTTTATATCCTGAGACTGTCCCTGAGGTCCAACAACAACTTTCGCGGTCCATAACACGCTCACCGCCGGCACTTCCGCCAGCGCTTCCACCAACACTTCCTTCTCCAGCACAGCTCGAGTCACTCTATGCCGCGGCATCCAGTGGAGATTTGCCATTGCTCAAGAGGCTCTTTAGGAATGCTTTAGAAAGGAACGATGTCCAGCAGTTCAGCTTGGCTAATGATGCGTCAACGAGGACGGGATTCACGGCGCTTCATGCAGCTGCTAGTCGAGGTTACTTGGATATTGTCCAATGGCGTAAGTGAGCTTTTCAATTCTGTTCTATGTCATGTACCCGGAGGCTGACTAGAGGTAGTCATAGTGGATTGTGGTGCCATGCCTGACCTCGAAGATAGGGAAGGAGAAGTAAGCTCATCTACCCAGGTTTTGAATGTGCAGCTCAGCTGACCTCTGCCAGACGGCACTTCATAAAGCAGCACTCAATGGACATATACCTGTCGTCCGCTACTTAGTTCCTCGCAAAGCGGATGCCCATGCTCGTGACGCTGATGGTTGGACTGCTCTTCACAATGCTTGTTCCAAGGTTTGTTCAAGCCCCGTTCAATCTCCATGTCACTCGTTGAAGAATTTTCAGGGGTACCTAGATATTGTGAAGTATCTTTGTGAGAAGGGAGGAGCAACAGCAACCCTGGGCGGAATTCCTGGTGTCGATGTTCGTAGCAAGGATGGATGGACCCCTCTGAGTAAGCTAATGTTGAACACCGCCATTTGTATTCATCCTAATGATTGTACAGTGAACGCGGCCTCTAAAGGTCATCTTCCTGTTGTCTTATATCTTCTTTCAAAACAAAATGCTAATCCTCTCATACGAAATAAATGGGGAGAGACTGCTTACGATGCCGCTGCCGCTGTTTTTGAAATTTGGATTTGCGAGGTAGGTCTGTTTTGAACGCCAGAAGTTCATGTATGCTTATGTCCCATCAGGTTTTGCAGCAAGCCGAAGCCGAACGCTGGCGTGGCTTGACAACTCCTTACAACCCACTACTGGTGCACACAACGCTTCCAATCATCGTATATGAGAACCAGAGACTTGATGCACGTCTGAAAACAGTTGCTACATCCGGTGGACGTCCAAAATTTTCCGCCTCCGGACTCGGAAAACGTGGGCGTCGTGCACCGTTCGAGTTAAAACTGCCACGACCAGACGAGGATACCGGGATTCGCCTACTACCTGCCTCTAGAAGTGGTATCCAGCTCCCATTGCGCAATGCACCTTGGGATATCCCGCGACCGGTCAACATTGACAGACCTGCTCCAGACAACATCGAAAGGAGCCATTTCTGGCTGTATGTATCTTGATTTTCATTTCACGTTTTGTTAATGTTGATATATGATACCTTGCTCCGAAGTTCTGATTGGACACTTGATGTCACGCACCCAGGAGTAGATGCTGAAGAAGGCTGGCAATACGCTCAATCTTTTGATGAGCCCGATGACAAATGGACAGGGGAACGACCACCACAACTCGAACGGATCCTAAACGGTAGCGGGGTTGTTGCCGCTGGATTTGGCGGTTCCTCTTCAAGGAATACTTCCCTCTCTTCTCCAATTCCCGGCCGCTCTCCACCAACTTGGGTGCGTCGTCGTCGCTGGGTCAGAATAATGAGGCGACGGTTGGATATACCACCTTTGCCTTATCTCGAGCCAGATGGAATGATGTACCATTTGGATGCTGAGGGTACCTTGATACCTTACGTCGAGGAGTCGCAACAAGAATTTAACGAAGGCGATGGCCAGGAATTAGGTGCAATGTCTTCTACATTCTTCTCTTCTGCCCAAGACTACGTTGGCCGAGCTCGCTATCTCGTCGGAAATTCCCCCCGTGATGATGACGAAAATAATTCTACATCAACTATCGAGGCCCGACGCGCAATTGCGAAACTCGAACGAGCTACGTCTGAGTTACGTCAAGGCATCCTAAGTAGGTATTCTACTTATAGCGCGCACCAATCTCACAGAGCCATGTGCTGTAGGTGATGATGATGTTGAACGCAGGACACACGCGGAGGTGCTATTGAACGCATATAGTCGAGAATTAGAACGGCGGCGACTGGCAGCGGGTGCTCAGGGCTTACTACTCACGGATCAAGGTTCGTGAAAAGAGAGCAATCAGCCTTAGTTTTGTGATGACCTGTGCTAGATTTCGACCAGTACGATGATGACGATGCAAGCTCCGAAGAGGAATTTCGTTATCCATCGACAACTCCGGAAAGACCGATCTCAAGAGCCTCAAATCAGACGGATTATTTCAACAGGTCCGGGGTTTCGCGTGCGCCGACAGACATCACCCCCCAGCTGTCCCAAGCACCAGATTTCCGAGTCCCTACTAGGGAAGCCCCCCAAAAAGTCATCACACCACATTGGACACCACCTACTCCCCATCAATTGACAGCCCAGTGGGAGCGGGATGATCAAGCATATCAATGCCGAGATTGCCAGAGACGGTTTACATTCCTGCTTCGTCGTGTATGTGGTTATGTCCTTCCCGATGGTCTAACTGAAAACGCTGATTCCTAATTTCTATTTTTCGTTTAGCACGTAAGTACACGTTTCGGTTGCGATCACAAAGAACAGCGCTCATTGTCACCTAGCATTGCCGAAAATGTGGCCGAATATTCTGCGATCGTTGTTCATCTTTTAGGGTCTTACTTGATCCAGCTGATATCGTTCATGACCCTTCTGGTCCGGAGCCGAGCGGTTCCTCCAGTTCGCAGCGCGTTTGCCAGACTTGTTATGATGAGGTCTTCGCCAGTGTTCCTTCCAGATTGTCCAGTCGAGGAAATGCGATCGAACGTATCGTTGTTGATCAAGAGAGGTTGACAGTCCCAGGTGGTTTGACAAGAAGGCAGTCAAGCTCACAGCTTAGTGACCTTGCCGAGTAGGTTCTACGAATCTCCTGGAGGAAGTTGCATTTTCACGATATATATTTCTACAGTTGTCCTGTGTGTAATCAAAACTTAGATGACGTCGGTGACGCTGCGGAACAGGAAGAGCACGTCAGACAGTGTTTGGAAGGTGGAAAAGGACCTTCTGCGTCGCGCTACCTTGTTTACAGGCTGCCTGCTGAAAGTACATTGCTCGGTGCTGAATGTGAGCTGACGCGTGCTCATGGTGTAACCTTGTGTTTTGACGATATTGTTCAGGTGTCATCTGTCTGGAGGAATTTGTCAAAGGTAGATCAGTCATAGAGAGCGCATTATTTCCAAAATTGACACAGCGCTCCAGGTTCCACCGTTGCCCGCCTCAGTTGCTTCTGCAGCTTCCACAATGGTGAGCTCGAGCCCTAGCTTAGCCAGAATCATTCAACTTATCTCGTTTCACTAGTATGTCTTTCTTCTTGGTTGCAGCGCGGGAAGAGTTGCCCAGTCCACGCTCGGTAATATTTGCGTATTAGGCCAACGCCCAATCATATTACATTTCTGTGGCTATTAGATATACTACTGATTTACAGCCTAGAAGTACACTTAATAGTATTTCCTGTCGCTTCTGCTAGTCACCTTCATCACGAGGCTCGTAGAAGGTACTATAACGGATTCGGCTTTCGTCGATACGTATGATATCGGAGAAGTCCTCATCATCCGGTTCAACAATGTCCTGTCCTTTTCGACCATCATCCTGATCATCTTCAAACCAAGTTGCAGGATCATCGTCATCAGAGTCCATGTCGGAATCATCCTCCAAATCTGAGTCTGTAGGTTTGTGATTCCTTTAGTGCCGGACTGCGTCAGAATACGTGTCTCATCAAATGACAGGTCAACATACATGAATGCCCATATGCGAGCTTCTCTTTCTTGTCTTGTCAGGATTTCTCCCTTTATCGGAATACCCTGTTTCCGTTTCCTTTCAAGTATACGCTCTTCACGTTCTTTGTCCTTGATAAATGCCTGACGTTCGAGCTCCATGGCTTCCTGCATGCTGAATCCAGAGGGGCCGTCACCGTGATTTGGACCTAGTGCAAAACTTTGTCCCTATGAATACTTTCAATCATGCTAATGACGTCTGAAGGTAAATGATCGGCTTACGAATCGGGCCAACGCTTTCTTTTTGGCTTCAAGTGTTCTACTTGTAGAAGGCTCTGGTGGTGGGTCGATAACCATATCGTTCTCTCCAGATATCCTGGTATTCTTCAATCCTATATTGATAGTTTCCATTCCATCTAGCTCAATTAACCGGGATTCTACAGCAGCTTGCTCAGCTAATACCCTATGAACGTAAGTGGAAGTAGACGCTCCCCTGCAATAGGTTGGATTAAGCGAATGGGTACTAGCTAGATAACCACGCTTACGGAGAGGATAGAACATTAGAATTAAGTCTGTGAAGGTCTTGTAGTTCGCGTAAGGTCATTTCTGCTATAGGACGTTGCTTTGGTCTTGGTGAGGGGCGAAAGCCTGGAGGAACAGCCTGTTGCTTGCGACGGGGCGAAGTAGGAGACACGGGGCTGAGGGGTGGTGAGTTTCTTGAAGGTGGCATGGAAGTGTGGATTGGAAAGGACATAAGATTGAGAAGAACAGAAAGAATGGCGGGATTTATATGTGTGGCCACCTCCGTGCGATATCAGGCTGCTGCCATACAAGATACAACACCCTTCTATATCTGGTGCTATCCTCAGCGACGTGATCTACTCATTTAGGGTCATTTGCATCAACCGCCTCAATATGACCTTGATCAGAATATCATTCTTTTTCCCCTATAATACAAGTACGGCACGTGTGGTACAAAAGACAATATTCTTTATTTCTTTATACAATCACCAGCACCAGACCCGAAAATTAGGAGGAAAAATGGTACCTTATTGTTACATATACATATCACCCTACGAGTCATCAACACGCAGCACGTTTCGACTAAATAACATACTCACAGCTCCAGGAGGCATAAACTCATCATTGTCAGGCTCTCCACTCGCAGGACCATTACCGCCTCTACCCCGACCGGGGAATCCTGGAGGACCGCCCCGCCGCCTTGGGAACGGCTCTGGACCGATTGGGTCGAACCTTGCGCCAGGGGGTGCACCCATTGGAGGTAAGTAGCCATCACCACCCCACGGACCTACGGGATGTGGGCCACCACGTGGGGCACCGAATATTGGGTGATCGGGACCAACAAACATACCTCCACCGTTCCCTCCTGGTGGGAAGAGACTGGGAGGACTGAACGGATTTGCTGCAAATGGATCAAGATCTCGTCTCCCAATTTCCAGCGGATTATCTGGAAACAGGGGCTGTGGTGCAAATGGGCGCCTGGGTGGGGCTTGTAACGGTGACCGTGGCTGGGCAGCAGGAGTCTGCGCCTCGGGGGAGCGCACGCTAGAACTCGTACTCTCGTTGACATCTTCCGTGTAACCCTCTTTGCGGAGGCCTGGCATGATCTTTTGAAGTATTTTTAATTTAAATTGGCTCATTAGATCTGTTACTCTGTTTGACGAGATGAACCCATGAATCAAGGGTTGGGCATCCGCACTGCCAATATTATAGGGATAACTGGACGGAGATGTAAAGTCGTCGGTTGCGATATCTAATGACGCTACTTTATCTGTCTAAGATAAGATTAGTAAACACATGAGTCAGTCAATCCTGATTGCGTACCTCCAGAGCAATGGCATTGATGAGCGTGCGACTGCCGAGCTTTGATACATTGACAATGAATTCAAGACTGCTCTGTTCATGCTTGTATTTGAAAGAATAGTGGCCTGGACCATTTTTATTCCAGTCTAAGGGTAGAACGTTGTTGTCATGAATTGATGACGAAGTCTCATCTATAGCTGTGAGCCGGAAGGAAAGTGCAATCATTGATGCATGAACGAGGGATGCGAGTGCATCATTAGGGCTATTAAGGACCTTTGACGATGGTGGCAACAGCGTTGGAAGAAGAGCGATAAGAGCAGCTGGATCTAAGAGATTTTGGGACATAGTTGTTGAGTGTGCACAGGACTCGCACTGACGTTGGTACATCATTGATGAGCAAAGCGTCACGGCCCTGTTACACAACAGGGCCAAATAGCAATACGACTCCCCTTTGTACACAACCACCACAACATCAACATAATGGCCCGCAGAGACAGGTCGTACTCACCGGATACGTCTAACAAACGGGTAAGACCATCTCACCGCTCTTCACCTCGGTCTCCGTCGCCGACCAGGCGCAATGCCCCAAGACCCAGCAACAGATCCCGGTACGACGACGAGAGGGAAAGAGACAGAGACCGGTATCGAGACAGGGAACGCGACAGAGATAGGGATCGTTACCGAGAAGATCGATACAGAGATGAACGTCGAAGGGACTCACATCGAGACGGACGCGACGAAAGAAGGGATGACAGGAGGAGGTCTCGTTCTCGTGACCGTGCCCCAAGTCCCCCTCGACCTACAATACAGGAAGCTGCTACGCCCGCGCCTCCTGAAGACGAGAAAATGAAGGCCAAACGCGCAAAATTGGAAGCTTGGAAAAGGGAACGCGAGGCTAAGAAGGCTCTTGACGAGGCAAAGGCGAAAGCAATGGCGCTGGCTGGGAGGGCCGCACCAGGTGAGTTGACTTATGGTTCCAGAATTAACCAGGTTTCACAACACTTGATTTAATGCCTTTCAGCTTCCGCCGCTAAACCTGGTCAACTCAATCGTGCTGTGCTTGGTGGCCTTGGTCTCAAAGGCCTACCCTTGAAGCCAGAATTCTCAGCCGCGAAAGGCTTGGCATCAATGGATGATTCTGTCGAAACGAAGCGAAAGTTGGAAACACTAGGAGATATGCCAGCTGTCGACATGACCATGAAAGACGAGGCGGTCGTTGGTGACCTGGAGGTTGATGATGATGATGAAGAGGCTAACCGTATAGACCAAGCATTAAAAGCCAAGGCTAAGGATGCTATGGAAGTGGATGAGGAAGAAGTAGACCCACTTGATGCATTCATGAGCGAAGTGAAAGAAGAAGTGAAGAAAGTAAATATAGAGGATATGAAGCGGATGGTGGGCACCAACGGTGCTCAATCTCGGGTTCGTCTGGATGAGCGAATGGGAGATGACGGTGTAGAGGAGGAGTTAGAAGAAGCTGTGGATGAGATTGACGCCACGGAACTTAATCCTGAGGATATTCTCGCTTTGGCTGCCAAGAAAGCAAAGAAAAAAGAGCTCGCAACAGTCGATCACTCCCGAATCAGCTACGAGCCATTTAGAAAGGAATTCTACGTTCCGCCTCCTGATATTGCGAACATGACCGACGACGAGGCTGATCTCCTGCGTCTCGAGTTAGATAGTATAAAGATTCGTGGCATTGACTGTCCTCGGCCCGTCACAAAATGGAGTCATTTTGGTATGCCTGCAAATTGGTGCGTTTTCCCTTCTCTCGGTCTATCCCTGTACTCATCTACACATATAGCCTCGAGGTCATTAAACGCCTTAATTATACGGCACCAACATCTATCCAAGCCCAAGCGATACCTGCTATCATGTCTGGTCGCGACGTCATCGGTGTCGCTAAAACTGGTTCCGGAAAGACAGTCGCCTTTTTGCTACCCATGTTCCGCCACATCAAGGATCAGCGTCCATTAGAACAGATGGAGGGTCCTATCGCTGTTGTTATGACTCCTACACGCGAATTAGCCGTCCAAATTCACAAAGACTGCAAACCGTTTCTGAAAGTGCTTGGTTTGCGGGTAAGTTCACCAATCAGAAATGTCCCATTATCATATGCTAAGATTTCGTTTTCTAGGCTGTATGTGCATATGGAGGCTCGCCGATCAAGGATCAAATTGCAGAGCTTAAAAAGGGAGCCGAAATCATCGTCTGCACCCCTGGTCGCATGATAGATTTGCTAACGGCCAACTCAGGTCGTGTCACCAACCTCAAGCGGGTGACCTATGTTGTCCTTGACGAAGCGGACCGTATGTTTGATATGGGCTTCGAGCCCCAGGTCATGAAGATCATCAATAACACGCGACCTGATAGGCAAACCGTCCTTTTCTCTGCAACATTCCCCAAACAGATGGACTCGCTCGCACGCAAAATTCTGCGCAAGCCTCTGGAGATCACCGTCGGTGGTAGATCAGTCGTAGCCGCGGAGATTGAACAGATTGTTGAGGTCCGCGCGGAGGATACCAAGTTCAACCGACTCTTGGAGATTCTTGGGCAGATGTATAATGAGGATGCGGAGTGTAGAACTCTGATCTTTGTCGACCGACAAGAAGCTGCTGATAATCTTCTTCGGGAGCTTATGCGGAAGGGATATCTATGTATGTCGCTACACGGAGGCAAGGACCAGGTCGACCGCGACCAGACCATTGCCGACTTTAAGTCTGGCGTTGTGCCTGTTGTTATTGCAACCTCAGTGGCTGCTCGTGGTCTTGATGTTAAGCAACTGAAGCTAGTCATCAATTACGACGCCCCCAACCACATGGAGGATTACGTTCACCGTGCTGGCCGCACCGGACGTGCAGGTAATAAAGGCACCTGTATAACTTTTATTACGCCGGAGCAAGATCGATACTCTGTTGATATTCATCGCGCCCTCAAAGCTAGTAATGCAACTATTCCCAAAGAACTCGAGGATCTAGCAAACGGTGAGTATCCTCTACACAGGCACAGAACTCGACTCAGTTCGTATTTATTTAGGTTTCCTTGACAAGGTCAAGTCGGGCAAAGCTCAGGCTGCGGGTTCTGGGTTCGGTGGTAAGGGGTTAGACCGGCTGGACAAAGAACGCGATGCACGTGAGAAGGCGGAGCGTAAGGCCTATGGCGAGCCAACAGACGAAGATAAACCCGAGGAGATAGCCCCAGGCGCAGCCACGGCTAACAAGGCAGCGAATGGCGACGACATGAACTTTGGGACTTTCAAGGTCGAAATCAAACGTGGACCTGCACCCGACTCGTCTAAAGGTGTTTTGGGAGTCTCAGGCGCTGTTGCGGCTGCCCGTCGTCTCGCTCATGCCAAGGAGGAGGAGAGGATTCAAAGTCAGATGCGTGCCGCAGAAGAAGCTGCCGCTCGTGCAGGCAAGGATACTCCAGCGCACAAGCAAGCTCTGAACGTGGTGGCAAAGTTGAATGCTCAGCTCAGGGCATCAAAACTGGTGCTACAGTCGCAATTGCAAGCGGAGGAGTCAGGGCGGAAGATCAACCCAGATTCGACCGACTTCCATGCTATTATACCCATTAACGATTACCCTCAGAAAGCTCGCTGGCGTGTTACAAACAAGGAAACCATGACCCAAGTAAGTGCCTTTGCGGTTGCTCTTAAGGCATTCACTTACATGTTCTCTTGTAGCTCATTGATATGACTGGCGCCTCAGTTACTAACAAGGGTGAGTGTCTTGTTTTTATTGTTTACTTGACAGCATACCACCAACTGCACTTCAGGTATCTATTATGAAGCCGGAAAAGAGCCACCGACGGAGGGTCCTCCCAAACTTCACCTTCTCATTGAATCCAACGAGGAATATAGGGTGAGTTGTCCCCCTCCCTGTTGGTCGAGTTCAGGTTTCTCATGCTCTTGCAGGTGGAACAAGCGGTTCGCGAAATCAAACGTCTCCTCATTGAGGCCTCGGCCGCTGCAATCCAAGCGGAGATGCGGAATCCGACAGCAACTGGCCGATACAGTGTTCTTTAGAGTTGCTCCACTTTATTTACTCTCTTGTACTTTTTTCGGCCTTATACCTTACACACATATTGTAGTATCAAGTCAGTGAACATTATATACATAATGAAAATATATCGACAAGCATCAACGATTAAGTCCAAAGCCCCTGGATTTGCCCTGGTTTGTGCTACCGCTGAGACTATATCCAGAGTCCTTGACCCTCCTCTCAATGTCCGTGACTTTGCCGTCGACCTCCCGAACGGCACCATCAATCCATTGCAGACTCTCCAGATGACTACTCAGAATCTGAGAGATTTGCGTCATTGGATCGTCGTTAGCTTCCCCGTTGGTTTTGTTAGAGACAGAAAGCACGTTGACGGCATCAATCATCTGGGTTAGTGATCCAGACAGATCATCAAGTTGAGTGTGTAGATCTGTCGCAAGCATGTAACTGGAATGGACATTCGTAAGCTGTCGCGATGTAATTAGAAAGAATCTCACTTTTTGTCCCTTTCAGTGTCAGCAGGACCAGTATCAAGGGTCCGCAGACTTCCAACCTGACCACCAAGAAGTTCTTGCGACATTTTCTCATAAACGTCCAGAGTCGTGGCCAAATCTTTTTGCTGTTGTTCAATATGACCCAAGGATTGATCAATATTATCTTGTTGACGTTCCGCAGCGGTAATATGGCTATACAACGCCGTAAGCTAGTGACGCAGAATGAGTCACCAAGCACCATATGGAAAAGATGCAAGATACGAACATTATTTCCATTTTCTATCAAAGCGCGATCCCACACAGCAACCTCCGCAGCAAAACGATTGAATTCGCGAATATGGGTTTCGAGGTCCGACGACCACCGATTTACTATTTCTTCTAGGGTCTTTCCCCTGAGCATCGAAGGTGGAGGGACGGCAATAGAGGCCGCCGCCGCACCTGCTGCTATAGCAAGATGAGATGAGCAATCATCAGAAATTGTATTCACGCACTAGGAGTTGTGGACTTTTCACCTGGCTTCGCCGATGCCATATTAGTAGCTGTCGATGCCGCTATCGTTCGGTCGATCAGACAAAGAGCCCTCCGGAGAAGAACAACTGACATACATGCGGTGGGTGTAGGTACGCCCTTTCCTGTATTGAAGAGATTGAAGCCTGACGTAGCTAACAAATCAGAACGTATTTATTTCGAAAGAATAAGAATTCACCTGGAACAGTACCATCCTTCTTCTCCTCCGGCTTGGGTCCAAAAAGACCGCCTGTTGGAGTAGTGGTAGATCCTGTAGTCGAGGGTGCAGAAGGCGCTGTCGATGGAGTGGAGGTACTCGCGGGTTTGTTAAAGAGACCACCACTAAACAACCCTGTTCCTGTCGCAGTCGCTGCACCGGCTGTCCCAGTGGGAGTTTGGATATTACTACTGGGGGGTTGTGTCGTATTGCCTGTCGCTGAGGTGGTGGAGCCTTGGGCAGGTTTAGGAGGAAGCCCGAAAAGTCCACCAGTAGTGGGGGCCGCAGGTGCTCCCGTGGCAGCTAGCAGAAGTCAGAAAGAGTACGAAAATGATATCGGATTTGGCATTACTGACTCGAGGATGTTGGGTTACCAAACACTTAAGAAGTATGAGTATATGCGCCAAAAGACTAAGATAAGACTCACGACTGGGCTTGGGAGTGTTGCCTGTCGTGTTGTCCGCGGGCTTGTTGAGGTTTGAGCCTCCACCAAACAACGAGCCACTGGCCGGGGCTGCAGAACCAGGGGCAGAGCCCCCAAAGGCAGAAGGCGCAGCTGTGCCTCCGAAGAGGGACCCTGGAGGTTTCGCACCACCACCAAAAATTGAAGGAGTGGCTCCTGTTGGAGCGGTGCTGGGGGTTGCGGTGGGCCCACCTCCAAAGATTGAGCTCGATGCAGGCACAGAAGTGGGTGCAGGTGGATTTGATGTTGTTGGGTTGTTCGGCTTGTTTCCAAATATGCCTCCGCCGAATAACCCACTATTAGGTGCAGAGGTTGACGCGGTACTAGCGGGATTGCTCGTGTTTCCAAAGATGTTTCCTCCGGCGGGCGCAGTACCTGTGGTGAAGAATGAGCTATTCGCGGGCTTTGCTACATAAATTGGCTCAAGTTGGGTTTAAGCCGCAACGAAATGACACATACCAGTAGCAAAGATGTTGGTGGGTTGATTAGTTGTGGAGGCAGATGACGAGGCCTGGTTCAAAGGATTTGAAGTACTCTGAGCATTCTGAGGCTGGGGAGGATTCGAAAAGATGGACTTTGTAGGGAAACTCATGAAGGTGGATATGCAGACGACTGGTTGACAGATCGCCAGACGCGTTTGATTGATTTGTGTGTCCCTGTTTGCAACTCTTCTCCCACAACACGTCGAATACTTAGCTTCTCTACACCGCCTCCCTCCCAGTACTTAATTGTGTCGTCAATGACAATGTCGAATGCCAGCATCCACCCACAAGCCCTCTCCTATGGCTAGGTCTCCCACCCATTCGCTATCTGACAAGTCCCTTCCACTGTTCGTTCGTTGACTAGCTATTAGCTACCTGCTCATCTAATCGCAAAGCATACTCAGGTCGCCTGCCAATTCAGACCCATTCTTCCAGAATGAGTTCACTCCTTACAAGAATACCGATACTGGTGCCCCTGTGCCGGAGGGTTGGAAGATCTGTATTCATCCCCAGGTACCAGAAACATCGTCTCACTCTACTTGACTGATACCAGACTACAGGGCTGGATGTACTTTTTCAACCCTACCCTCAAGATAGTATCAGACCATGATGTACGCGTTCCAGATATCTACACCTCGATTGTGAACGATGCGGACAGGGGCTACACTTTGGATGATTCGACGGAGGTCCATCTTTTCGCCCAAGGGCATCAAACCACTGCGGTTGGTCGGATGCCAAGGAACTTTTATCTGTTTGTCGACCACTCTCGCTGCATAGCTTTCTACGAAGATGAACTCATGTTGATGAATACCAAGGACATCGGAATTGATACCCGAAGTATGATAAACAGCCCGTTCGCGATCATTCTGACTGACCCCATGCACCAGCGAATAGAAGGGCCCGGTTGTACTGGAACTATGTGTGGAATCATCCTGTACACATTCCAACACCAAAGAGGGCAACCACAGACGCCCTGGATGCACTTACATGGTTCTATGTGCGCTACCCTCCCCACCCCCAGAAATATTAATTTGACAATATGCAGACAGACAATTTGATATCCAGTCACAAGAGCACTGTTCCCTTTTCCAAATCGGAATGTGAAGATCTCTTGCGCATTGTACATCAATTATCTGGTTAGTAAATTTGACCTTTCCTCGTGGACAATGTCTCTCATGAGTTATCCGAAGACCCGGCATATGGTCATGCACCAGCTAGGACTGTCTTTCTTGCTTGGATACTGCGAGAATCATACAAGTATCGGGATGCAGAAAACCACGGCACATATACCGCTAAAGAATTCAATGCCTACCAACGCAGAAAACTTCCCCAGGCAGATCCAGTACCAACACCATCACTCCCTATGTCAATTTTCCGATTTCTCTTTATCCGGTGTCTTTTCTTCGGCATACCAAACACCTATTATCTTCACGTCAAGGTTCGTAGGTTACTAATTTTTTGCGCCACCCACTTCTGATTTCCAATGGCTTAGCTCACGAGCGAATACCGTGGTCGTTTAGCGAGCGTTCAGAGTAATTGGGAAAGTTACGTGGACAGACTTGTTAGAGAATACTCTCATTTCTTGTTGATTGTGAGCCTTTTGCTGTCTTCATCAGTGACTATGTCTAAGTCATACAGTCAACCGTCTTACTGTCGTAAGAATCCCGCGCGTCGATACCTCCAATAGCTGATCTCCCCGCACATAGTGCAACAATCGGCTTCCTATCAGCTCCCAACCTACCAGAAATCACGATTGTGTTGGCTGTCGCTTCGGCCCTGCTATCACTTGGAGCAATCATCATTGGCGTGTTCTCAATATGGTCACACCAAACAAAGACACAGAAAGGCAACCTGGTGCGTAAAACACTACCAATCCGCACTAGCATCCCAATAAACCCCCATACCGTAGTATACGTATCTTCATAATGCAAAGCACAGTCACTTCGGCTTCCTCGGTCATGCAATCATACTCAGTCTACCCCCCGTCCTCCTTATCTGGGCCATCCTCGCTTTCACAGTTGCTCTCTTAGTTTATGTTGCACAAGGGGTCAATCAAACCGGGTTTGTGACTCAGCTATCTGCGTGGGCAGCCCTGGTCGTTTTTGCCGTTATATTCATCATCGTTGTTATCACTTTGCACACTTTTTCGACGGTGTGGAAGTTCCGTCAGCGGACAAGTAGTCTCTTTGGACGCGTCAA
>QFDT01003710.1:0-14298 GCA_003315915.1 Macrolepiota dolichaula | reverse complement strand
AGGTACTGGGACTCGTACCGAGGGGGCGGAGGGGTTCCATGTGGAGAGGTAGATCGGCCCGGTACTTTTTCATAGTCCGGAATGTCGAGAAGTTCGAGGCGCCACTTGTATAACCAATGCAGGGGGTTCGTCGTCGAGACCATAACACTTGCCCCCTGATCTTCCATTCATGTACCCGTTGACCCTTTTTCCATTTTTTCCTATATACTGTGCTATGACTGTAGTTGATCCCTCAGCACTCGTTGTGTCTATGAGCGACTGAGGTGAGATCGTCATATACCACTCCATATGAATCCTTCACTTACCATATGCCCTAGTTAACTTTGTCTTCAGGTATATATAATACAGCACTCGTTGTGTCTACGAGCGACTGAGTTAACTTTGTCTTCAGGTTATGGGCCCCGACCATTGCTAAATCTTCAAGATACACGCACCTTGATTTAACCTGTGAAATGTCCACACTCGCTACAAATGTGCTCCCTCCATCTGTTCCAAAGCTCGACCTTTTGGGGACGAACTGGGCTGTGTTTTTGCTCAGGTTCACAACCGAAGTCAAAATGAAGGGCCTCTGGGGCCACTTCGAGGGAACACAGAAGCGCCCCAAGCTCCCTCCCGCTATGCCAACTACCCCCCCTCCAACTGTGCCAACTATGTCACCCGACCCCCCAGCAGGAACAACACCCCCAGCCCCAGCGACTCCAGCTCCAGTTACACCATCCACAGCTCCCACTGTCACCCAGGAAATGGTCGATGCCTGGGAACAGGACGAGAGAATCGCCCGGTCTCTTTTGTTCCAGAAAATCCCTGACACAACCCTCATGAGCATTTCTAGATGCCCTACTGTCAAAGTCATGTGGGATGCAGTGGTACAGGAATATACGTACAAGGGGGCCTTCTCTCAGGCCTGTCTCCGTTGTGATTTTATGGCCTCCCGCTGCCCAGATAAAGGGGACGTCTGTTTGTTCTTGACCACTCTCAGCTCAAAACGAAACGAACTCGCCACTGTTGGTGTCCAAATTAGTGACGATGACTACCGCAGTACAATTATCTCACCCCTACCCCGTTGGCTTTCCAACTTCGCCTCCAACCAACTTTCTGCCGCTTGTCTCCATTCATCCTTAAACCACACCATTGAACCTGACATCTTAATCATTCTAATATGTGATGAATGGGAACACACCCGATCCATTGGCCAAGGAAGACCATCACCCAAAACGGAAGCCGACGATGCAATGTTTGTGGATGGAGGAAATAAAGGTGGTCAGTCAAAGAAACATATGCGGAAGGGAAAGTGTCACCTCTGTGGGGAATATGGCCATTGGAAACGTGAATGCCTGAAGAGGAAAGGTGGCGGACAGAGCAGCAATTCCCAACAATGGAAGGGAAAAGGGGGAGGTGGTGGATCTGCTAATGCCGTTGAGGATGAATGTGACGAATCCCTGTCAGTTGAGATGCTAGACATCAACGACGATGACCTCACCAATGATGATGCTGACTGGCTGCCAGTAACAGTCCAGATGGATGTCGTAAAGCTCGAGGGAGAGTGGTGGAATGACAAAGAGGGCCAATCCTGCAATGACGATGTTGGCAATGTTAGCGATGAAGAGATAATTGTTAGTCAAGTCCAAGAACCAACCACCCTGTCGCGGATCGAGATCTTTGATTCCGGAACCTCACAACACATCTCCCCATATCGTGATGCCTTCACTTCCCTACGCAATGTTCCTATACACCCCTTACGTGCTGCCAACAAACAGAAGTTCAACGCCATTGGAAAGGGGGACATGGTATTAGACGTACCAAATGGGATGTCCACCTCTCAGTTACAATTGACCGAAGTCCTCTATTCCCCGGAAGCTGGCTACACCCTTGTCTCAATTGGACGCTTGGATGAAGCAGGGTTCACCACCACTTTTGCAAATGAAAAGTGTGTGATACGTGATTCAGGAGGCACCCGTGTGGCTGAAATCCCTCGAGACAGTAGGGGACTATATCGGATCATTCGAGAGACCGAGGAAACTGGCGTCAATGCAGTAGGGGATGAACTCACCCTGGACTTAATACATTGTCGATTAGGGCATATTGCCCCAGCAGCAGCACGCAAGTTGGTCAGAGATGGTATGGTTACCAGGTTGAGGATAGAGCCAGACCGAAATACTGACTACTTCTGTGAAGCGTGTGTGTTCGCCAAGTCAACACGTAAAGCTGTAGCAAAGGAGCGCCAGGGGGATAGGGCCAAGAACTTTGCTGATGAAATACACTCCGATGTGTGGGGACCTGCACCTGTCGAGACAAAGAAGGGACGAAAATACTATGTCACCTTTACAGATGATTACTCTCAATGGACCCACGTCGACTTCCTATCTGCAAAATCGGAAGTGCCAGCAGCTTACAAGCGTTTCGAGGCCTGGTGCGAAACCCAGTTCAATGCCCATATCAAAGCCTTACACTCTGATCGAGGTGGCAAGTACACCAGCGAAGCATTTCAGTCATACTTGAAATCGCAAGGTACACGAATTAAACTCACCGTCCACGACACTCCCCAACACAACGGCATTGCTGAGAGACGCAATCGTACCATTATGGAGCGTGTACAAGCGATGAATCATACAGCACGCCTCCCCAAGAATATGTGGGCAGAGGGTGTTCTGCACGTCGTATGGCTGATGAACAGGACTGGTACCAAGGCTGTTGAAGGGAAAATGCCATTTGAAGTTGTGCACAAGCAGAAACCAGACCTGAAGGGACTGAGGGAATGGGGGGAGATCTGCTGGAAACTCCAGACAGACGGCGACAAACTTGATCCATGAGCCAAATCTGGCAGATGGCTTGTTATGAACACTATTTTTGATTCTTTCGACGTCCTCACAGACATGATGGTAGTCGACGCACAATGGGAAGACTGGGAGCTTCATGAAGAAGAAGAGCTTAACTTAGAATAAACGGACGAATAACTCCGGTATAGGAGAACAGCTAAACTTAGAGATCTTGGACTCGTTGGAGCACGGACTCCCGCTTTCCCCTTCCTTCCATTCTTCTGTTTCTGTACTATGTTTAGTTACGGACTTCCGCTATTCCCTACCCTATGTTTAGATACGGACTTCCGTTTCCCGTTCTCCCTTTGACGAACTGCCATCTCTTCTATAGCTTGTACAATACACGATAAATAGCAAGCTTGTAAGTAGGAAAAGGCCAATTCGAATCTTAGCGTTGTTGCTACTAGACAGCGTTCTTTCCTCGCTCCTAGTGTTGAGTTCTTCGAGCCCTAACAAGGCAAGAACTACCAGGTGTTCTCCCTTTATCTCTAGACGTTGTCTAAGGTACTTGACATCGTCTTGGCTGTGACTTCAAGTCAGGTAGACTTGTTGCTCTTGTCATATCTTATCTGCTGTCTTATCCGACCACAGCAAGGTCCTACGAAGAGGACCAGAAGCGTTGGATCCGTTGGGAGATCTAGCTAGCCTCGTAACGTCCAGTACGGGATTAACGTGCACTGCTGGACAAGAGCTCTGGCGAAATCCTAACATGGCTTGGGTTCGATGAGGAAAGCAACGGCATGAGGATCTTATATCCAGACACCGGTGCTGTCCGCATCGAGCGAAACATTGTCTTCACCAGCCCAAATCTCGAGGGGGAGGAACAGTTGTCAAACGAGATTAGGTTGGAGCAACCATGCACTGTAGAAAACCCCCCAACTGCCAAACCATGCCCACCATCATCCACTGTTCCCCTCATTGACAATGCACCTATTCCAGAACCTCCTCCTGTGACAAATGACAACCTCCCTGACCTTGTTGAACCGCCTATGGACCGTCCACGCCAAAATCAAAATCCTAGTCAGAAGGCCAAGGACATCCTCGAAGGTTGAGCCGTTATGCTAACTGAAGAGATGGAATGGGAAGATGTTTGGGCCTTTGCAGTCAAAATGGACGCTGCTGAGTGTCTAGAACCAAAGACACTGAAGGAAGCGAGACAGAGAGTGGATTGGGTGTGCTGGAAGAAGGGAATGGACAAAGAATATAAAACCTTGATGGAAGCTGGGACATGGGCATTGGTGGACGTACCTCCAGATGCCAACATTGTAGGCTGCCATTGGATTTTCAAGGCCAAAAAGGACGCCGCCGGCATTGTTGTTCAATACAAGGCTCGGTTGGTTGCCCAGGGCTTCTCCCAAGTGCCAGGTGTCGATTACTTCAATACCTATGCCCCTGTAGCCAAACTCGCAAGCATCCGAGCCATCTTGGCCATCGCTGCTGCCCGGGATATGGAGATCCATCAAATCGACATCAAGGGAGCATATTTAAACGGAAAACTCACCAATGAAGAAGTTATCTACATGAAACAGCCTCCCGGTTTTGAAGATCCCCTTCACCCAGACAAAGTCTGCCTTCTCAAGAAGACATTATATGGGCTGAAACAGTCAGGAAGGCGTTGGTATCAACGCTTATGTGAGATTCTAGTCGACAACATCGGTTTCACACGGTCTGATAGTGACCCGTGTGTCTTCTTCCTCATCGTCACCCCAGACCTCACTGTTTTCACTGTCCATGTCGACAATTGCACTCTTGCTGGCACGTCGCTCTCTCGGATTGTTTGGGTCAAGAAATGGATCGCTGATTTTGTCGAGGTAACCGACCTAGGGGAAATAAACTGGTTTCTCGGCATTGAAGTCAGGAGGATCCGCGAAGAGGGCAAGCTATTGCTCTCTCAACGCTCCTACATTGCAGCCTCCCTCCATCATTTCGGCCTCAAAGATGCCAGACCAGCTAGCTCCCCTCTCGATTCCTCCACCCGTTTGACCACCGACCTCGCACCTAGAACCACTGCTGACATCGCATGCATGGCCCACATCCCATACCAAGAGGCTGTTGGTACTTTAATGTATGCAGCACTCGGTATACGTTCCGACATTGCGTATGCCGTCCAGCTTCTCTCTCGCTTCTCTAAGAACCCCGGCAACACTCATTGGGAGGCAGTAAAGCGAGTATTTCGGTATCTACTTGGCACTCGCGAGCTCTGGCTCACGTATGGTGGCAACCAGGAGATCCTCCAAGGCTATGCGGAAGCGGATGGAAATATGGCGGAGGACCGATGAGCCACTTCAGGCTATGCCTTCATTGTGAATGGTGGTGCCGTTTCATGGAGTGCCAAGCAACAGGAGTTGGTGACGTTGTCCACCACCGAATCCGAGTATGTTGCCGCTACACATGCTGCCAAAGAGGCCCTCTGGCTTCGCTCTTTTATTTCACAGATTTTTGACTCACACCTTGACACCACCACACTCTTCTCTGACAACAAATCTGCTATTGCCCTCGCTCGCGACAACACCTTCCATGCTTGTACCAAACATATCGACATCAAGTATCATTTCATTCAATGGGTCATCAAAGAAGGAAAATTACGACTCATCTACTGCCCAACCAAAGATATGATCACCGACGTATTCACAAAAGCCCTCCCCTCTCCCAAGGTCAAACACTTTGCCCGTGAGCTTGGGCTCGCTACGATTTGAGGGGGAGTGTTAGAATCGAAAATCCGGTAGCGATCCTTCAATAGTGTCTCAGAACTCACCGGAAACACGCTACGAGTATTGGTACTGGACATTGGTCCATTCTTGCCCCCTGATCTTCCATTCATGTACCCATTGACCCTTTTTCCATTTTTTCCTATATACTGTGCTATGACTGTAGTTGATCCCTCAGCACTCATTGTGTCTATGAGTGACTGAGGTGAGATCGTCGTATACCACTCCATATGAATCCTTCACTTACCATATGCCCTAGTAAACTTTGTCTTCAGGTATATATAATACAGCACTCGTTGTGTCTACGAGTGACTGAGTTAACTTTGTCTTCACCATTTTCAGGACCCAAATCCTGCTCATCACTGGTAGCTCCATGTTACAACCTTCCTAAGTGTTTAACTCAGGTTGCAACAAGTGATGAAGACTTGAGGGCAATGAGAGAGAAGAGAAGGGAAATAAACAAGTTGGTAAAGCATAAGGAATACAACAGAGTATCTAGGTGTATATATACTACTTGTTATATTCCCTTGGGGCAATCATGTACTATATTAGCCATCCATTCCTATCAGCGCCCTGCTTGTCATGGACCTATCATCTCTCTGCTACTTCTTTACCTGTGAATACTCCACCTGTTTACTCAGCCTATATGTCATCACTTACTCAGCTGCCGATACAGACACTCCAGTAGGAATACACTAGTAGTATATATACACCTAGATACTCTGTTGTATTCCTTACACTTTACCAACTCCTTGATTCCCCTTCTCTTCTCTCTCATCACTGTTGACAAAGCAGCATTAGCACTAGTCATGCTCTCGTCACATGTCACATCATGTGACAGAACAAGCGCCGTTACAGGTGCTCGGACTGGATCATTGCTCTGGCCATATGTTGACCATAGAAGCATTGATCACACAAGGCTGTGTGAAATGAATACCAGCATGCTTCCATTATGCTATACTATTATTAGAACAATAGAATAGCTGACAGCTCTCCAGCCTGAAATTGTATGCAACTGTTGATGTAGATATCAGCATAGTATACACAGTATGTAGATACCCTGGACCCTCTATGGTATATAAGGGCCTTAGATTAGTCCAATTATGATAATTCTTCTGCTCCTTTAACTTGCTCTCACAAGCCATACCTTAAGCTCTCACCAAGTTTCATTACTAGCAAGGCAAGTGATTTACCTATTGTACACTACCATGCGTGCTTGTTGTACACTTTGCTTTCAACAATCACCCTCAAGTCTTCATCACTTGTTGCAACCTGAGTTGAACACTTAGGAAGGTTGTAACACTACTAGTGTATTTGTTATGGACCCAGGAACTCATGTCCTAGTTCCTGAGGGACAGAACCTTCTCAGAGTCATCTCTGGGCACACCTCCGACTATAGGCTTACTCCACTCCCCCCCGTCTACGATAACAATGAGCTGAATGCAGTTCTTCAACAAGCTATGCATGCAGCTCCTTACCACCACATTATCAGAGATGGTGAAGTCCTCAGCACTTACCCAATGTGCTGGATGGCAGCTATTGAGAATGGATGGTGCCCTTATCCGGTCACGGATAATTGCACAACTTGGTGACATCCCTACATGTTCTATGACAAGCAGGAACTTCCACAAGTCCTTGCTGTGCTCATTGAGTCAGGAAAGCACAGGCATCACTTCCCATTGCAGCCTTGGCTGTTCAATGACTTGTCTGATGCTTCCTCTGACTCCTCAGAAGATGCTCCACTTTGTGCCATCACCTCCTATTATCAGGAGATGTCCTTAGAGATTGTTCTCTATGATCTCTTGTCCTCATCCTCATCTTCCTCGGCCTCCTTGTCTTTCTCTGCAGCGCCTATGACTCAGGAGTCCTCCACGGGCTTCCCTACCTCATCAGAACGTTCTACTGCATCTGGTAATGATGACTCAGAGTAGATAGAACATTATAGTAGATCAAGGACTACATCTTAGATACAGACTGACTCAGTGGATGTTCTGTAGTGTACTACTAGTTTCTCTTCTTTGATTGATGACTCGAACAGACTGTAATGACTCGTATATACAGTAGTACACAAGGACCTTTGGACTTGTATAAATAGGCGTAGATTACAGGATCAAAAACTCCAAGTTTTTGATTCTCTTCTGTTGTTACTACTGTAACCCATCTAATCCAAGATTGGTCAATTCTTAACTCTATTCCTCTGAGTTAAGAGACTGATAACTGTGATGCTTCAAGGTTATCTTTTGCTTACTGATACATTGGTATTGTAACTTTGCCAATTCACCTATTAGCAGGCTGGTTAAGGATCTCAGTCCTTAATTAGCTAGGCGCCTCCTAACTTAGATCTAGGAGCCCACTGAACCATAACAGTATTCCTACTGGAGTGTCTGTAATGGCAGCTGAGTAAGTGATGATATGTAGGCTGAGTAAACAATGGAGTGTTTGCAGATAGAGAAGTAGTGGAGAGATAACAGGTCCATGACAAGTGGGGTGCTGATAGGAATGGATGGCTAATATAGTACACAATTGCCCCAAGGGAATATAACACTTTATCCTCTGAATCTACTACATCACTTTCCTCATCCTCATCAGTGTCATTCTCCATCCCAGAATTCTGATTGTCAGAGTAGTCATTGACCAACTCAAAATCATCTTCAACTTCTGAGGAGATAGCTGAGTGGTGGCCAACTCCTCCACTGAGAAAATGTATAAATGTGTCATGATCAGAAAACCTGTTAATATAGCTATTAACTTGTACAACCTTCCAGATATATTAGAAATACATACATGTTGACATAGTAAAATGCCCAGTCTGTTGATTCTCCAGTAGGCTCTCATGCAAGGCTTTGGCCTAAAAAATCTCTATGTCTGTGCATATAGGCTGGGATCATATGAATAGCTTGGAGAACTTGGTCAGGATCCAAGAAACCAAACTTGTTGTTACGACCTTCCTAAGTGATCAACTCAGGTTGCAACAAGTGACGAAGACTTGAGGTCGATGAGAGAGTAGAGAAGGGGAATCAACGAGTTGGTAAAGCGTAAGGAATACAGCAGAGTATTTAGGTGTATATATACTACTGGGTATTCCTACTGGAGAGTCTATAACGGCGGCTGAGTAAGTATGACATAGTGGCTGAGTAAACAATGTAGAGATCGCAGGCAGAGAAGTAGCGGGTCCATGACAAGCGGGGCGCTGATAAGAATGGATGGATATTATAGTACACGATAGCCCCAAGGGAATATAACACTTGTCTGAAGATGGGTCATGCTCAAACAAAACACAATGGAGGGATTGAGCAGCAAAACCAGCTTCATATCCTGGGTCATAGGTAAACCATCATACCCATAAAAAATTCATGGACTGATATTGGCCTTCACCAAAGGACCTCCCTGATGTTGGACAAAAGATATCAGCATGAAGAATAGTGAGTATGTGAGTGTAGGAGAATGGGTAAGCATCAGCATCACCTGAATCCTCAAGATCTTCTAGCACCATGATATCCAGGTGGGTATGAGGGTTAATTGAATCTTGAGATTGTCAGGCATTGTACATTGTAAAATTGACATGTAAGTACTTGTGGATATATAGTCAATTATGTGAAAAGACAACTGTGTTATGTCAAGCATTGCTGTACTCTTGTAGGCTTGTTTGATTGTTGTTATATTCCCTTGGGGCTATCGTGTACTATAATATCCATCCATTCCTATCATCGCCCCGCTTGTCAAGGATCTGTCATCTTTCCGCTATTTCTCTTACTGCGATTACTCCAATGTTTACTCAGCTACAACATCACACTTACTCAGCCGCCACTAGAGACTCTCCAGTAGGAATACCCCAGTAGTATATATACACCTAGATACTCTGTTGTATTCCTTATGCTTTACCAACTCGTTGATTCCCCTTCTCTTCTCTCTCATCGCCCTCAAGTCTTCATCGCTTGTTGCAACCTGAGTTGATCACTTAGGAAGGTCGTAACAATTGTTGAGCTGATTGAGGATATGGTCTTGAAGTTTTGGAAGAAAATTCTATGTTACATTTGTCAAAGAGCCAAGATAGTTGTGAACACAACTAACCTTGAGTGCTGGGTCATCACGGTTCCTCCCAAGCCAATCTGTAATGTTGATATAGTATTTTTTTGATTATGATACATGATAGTGAGAGTTGGGAGAGGTAGGAGGGAGAGATTCTGAGTCCTCAAAAGGGATATTAAATGAAAGTCCACCATGACCACCCCTTTGATTTGATTTGTGCTCCTTGATCTTGCAAATCAGCTGCTCATGTTGTTGGCGCTTTGCAATCTGGAGAGGAAAAGATGCACATTTATTAGTGCACACGTAGTGGCGTTTCACTTGATGGTGTTCAAGTTCACCCTGAATTAAGTTTAGAGCTAATAACATAAATGATAGTTATAGAATACTCACAACTTGGGTTGAAAACCCATCAGATGTTCCATACCACTGTATTGCACTTGAGTAGTCTCCCAATGAGTGCAGCTTGTATGTAAACATATTGAACTTTCAGCTCAGTCATCTACCAGAGGGAGCCTTTCCTTTACCACCAGTGTCCCTTGCTTCTCAGCAACCATGTGCCTCCTGTTCCTGTGCAAGTTCATATGTGTCAAATGCAGCACATGTAGATCTTGTAAATTTTCAGAGGTAGTATCCAAGAGCTCTAACCGTTTTTTCAAGGAAACTAAGAGTTGATGTAGTCTGGAGGCGTAACTTTGCTAAAGCATGCCAGCAGGATAGAGTGAAAAGAAGATCCAGCACGTTCCAGTTGTGAGGCTCAGTAAGTAGACCTTCAAAGACAGGTATTGAGCACTGAATGAGGGTCACTAGGTTATAATGTATTGACATATCCAATGATAATATACCTGAAGTAAATCTTCAAAGTCTTGCATGGCTAGTTGCTTTATTGCAGATGCATTAGAACAAAAGCAATGGATAGTATTTTGACCAAATCTAGGTGTAGCTTGATACCTGGAGAATGTTAAGAAAATAACAACAGATATGATGAGTAATACCTTCTATCAAGCTCATCTGTTAGCCCATGACTTCTGGTGACAAGCAATCACAATAGGTGTGTGAAGACAGCTTTCCAGACCCCCAATTCAAACTTGTGAAGTAAATTGGGGACAAAGATTTGATAAAATTCTAAGCCGAGGTCTGACAATTGCTTGGAAAAAGTGTTCTAGAATATATTAGAAATCTGATAAACCAGTGGGTCAGCTAACCATACCTTTGTAGGAACCAGGGACATTGGCTTGAGCAACCTCTCAACATGTGCACCATTGATATGTCAACCATTATTAAAAATCTCCTTCTGTGCCTTATCTACCAATTTCTGTCTGTCCAGTGTGTGGTCCATTGTTAGAATGAGATATACCATTATATGGAAATATTAAATCGTATTTACCGATGGAATGTACATGACATGTTGTGCCACATGATTGGACAGTTTTGCCCATGAATACTTTGACTGATTGCCAAAGTAACAATAAATGGGCCAGAGGGCTGCGTCGCCAAAACTTGCAAGGTGGGTAGAGTCCGACCATAACATGATAGCAGCCACAGAGTGAGCAAGTTTGTAACTGCCATCATGACCTTGGGCTTGAATCCTCTCATGCTCCTCAAGGAAGGTATCAGAATTATAAAGTTCCATATATATACATTCAGGCTCTGAATTTTCAGATCACCTGCAGAATAGGCAGA
This sequence comes from Macrolepiota dolichaula, assembly GCA_003315915.1. NCBI lineage: Eukaryota > Fungi > Basidiomycota > Agaricomycetes > Agaricales > Agaricaceae > Macrolepiota > Macrolepiota dolichaula. Next base: position 3,065 of record QFDT01003710.1, on the reverse strand, counting down.
ATGGGATATAGTGAAACTTTTGAGCTGATGGATCTACAAAGGCCATGTGTATGATCTCATTGAGTTTGCAATAGTAGATTCCCCCTATTGTAATCGTAGGAGTGTTTGACTTGGTGCTTCTGTAAGATGAGCGTTTGGCTGGAAGTTTGAGCATCACAGATCCCTGAACCCAACCAGCTTCCTTGAGGAAAGAAGGAGTAGAAGGATCTACACATTTGAAAGGGCACTGAGCTTCCCTAAATGCACTGAAGCCTTTGAAATGCTCTAGTCTAAATTCTTCCAAGTGCAATACATCGTTAACAATTTGGTCAACAGTGCTCAAAGTGAGCGCTCCTTTATTCTCATAATACTATGACATGAGGTTGAATGTGGTGGCATTACAAAAAGGTTCATATAATCTGGCCTCTTCATTGTTGATAGGCTTAGAAGTAAAACCATCAAACCAAGTTCTCCTATCCAGATCCTTTGGTATAGCCATTGTTGGCACATTGCACAAGTCATCAAGGGTTTACTCACCTTCAGGATCGATGGTCATATATTCATTGTACAATTGGTATAGGCCAAACTTGTTTGGTGTGGTATTGTAGGTGGAAACAGTAAGGGACAGAGAAGGGGAATGAGATTGAGCTGTAGTAGTTTCTTCAAGCTCAATGGGAGTAAGGTGTTATGGACTCAATGATGAACACCTTACAGTGGTGTCCAAAAGTATTGCACACACATGTGACATCTGAATCAAGTCCCCTTTACGAGTTGAGGAGGGCCTCTGGCCACATGAAAACACATGTATTAGGGTACTGTAGTAATATGAAATAAAAGATAGTATGATTTAATATATGAATTATGTGTTTTGAAGCTGAAGTGACAGTGAATTAATAAAGTAGATGTGCATTTCTTTTGGACATGCCCTATATGGTGATAAGATGAATGATTTATGAACAAAAAAGACACATACTCACCGTAAATTAACCTAATACCTGGTGTTCCCACCTCAAGCTTCAATTACAGCCTGAATATGACATGGCATGCTCTCAAATAAATGGTCTAATGAGTCCTGAGGAATATTCTCCCATTCCTCTTGAAGAGCAACCCATAGCTCTTGCTTGTTGCAAGGGAAGACCTCACGAGCATGCACAGAGTGATCCAATTGGTCCCATGCATGCTCAATGATGTTCATATCAGGGCTAGAGGGTGGCCAATCCAAATGAGGGATCTGCTTTTTCACGAAAAACGCCTCAGCAACCTTGCACCAGTGCTTTGGATCATTATCCTGCTGGAAAATTGGGGCACTGGGACCTGAAACCCTCATTTTATGATCCTTCAGGGTCCCAAGATAAGACTCCTGCAGGATATTGACATAGTCTGGCACACACATGATTTCTTCAATAAGATGAAGTCTCCCTACCCCTGATCCTGTGATGCACCTCCATACCATTGCATTTCCCACGCCATGTTTGATGTTCTTCTTCATAAATTGAGGGTCTAGAGCCTGTCCAGGCTTCATCCAAGCATATTGATGGCCATCAGACTTGAATAAGAGGAATTTTGATTCATCTGAAAAAATAACCCTCTTCCAATCATCAACAGTCCAATCACAATGCTGGAGTGCCCAAAGCAGACACTTTTTTTGATTGGCTGGGGAAATATAGGGCCAAGATCTACAAACACAACAAATCAACCCATGTTCCTTCAGGGCACATGCAATGGTTTGTCGAGAGACATCAGGAAATGCCACTTTGGCAAGCTCTGTGGCATTAGAAACCTCAGTTTGAGCAAGCAAAGGGCTCCAGCTCAAACATCACGGTCATCCAGCTTTTGAGGGCGTCCTGATTTGGGCCTGACAAAGTAGGGATTTTGATTTTTCTCATATCTCTTGAGAATATGAGCAACAGTGGTGTGATGGATGCCAATCCTGGTACCAATATTTTCGTGAGACATTTTGAGGGAATGGAGCTCGACAATCCGAGAGACTTTTGAGGGAGAAGTATAGACCATAGTATAGATAAATAGAATTGAGTGAGAATTGGGGGATATCTGCACCCTTATTGTGTATATATACGTTGCGAGATAAGCTAGTTGCTGTGCTCAAAAGAATTGCACAGGTCCTACCACACTAATATGACTTTCTTATGCTTTTGGCTGCATGTATGTTGGTGTAATATTCATATTATTATTACCTACATCCTTATGAACACAGTACACTAAGTTATTTTACATCAGTGACTGTCTGGGGGATATCAGAACAATGTGATCGATGTGTCATGTGCATGTGCAATATTTTTGGATGCCACTGTACATTGGCTATACAAGTGGCGCCTGTTATGGACCCAGGGACTCACGTCCTAGTTCCTGAGGGACAGAACCTTCTCAGAGTCAAAACTCCGATTACAGGCTCACGCCTCTTCCCCCTGTCTATGATTGTGATGAGCTTAATGCAGTTCTACAACAAGCTATGCATGCGGCTCCCTACCGTCACATAATCAGAGACGGCAAAGTCCTTAGCACGTATCCAATGTGCTGGATGGCAGCCATTGAGAATGGATGGCACCCCTATCCGGTCACGGATAATTGTACAACCTGGCGACATCCCTACATGTTCTATGACAAGCAGGAACTTCCTAGAGTTCTTGCTGCGCTCATTGAGTCAGGAGAATACAGGCATCACTATCTGTCGCAGCCTTGGCTGTTCGACGACTTGTCCGATGCTCCTTCTGACTCCTCAGAAGATGTACCACTTTGTGCTATTGCCTCCTATTACCAGGAGATGTCCTCGGAGATTGTTCCCTCCGATCTCTCATCCTCATCCTCGTCTTCCTCAGTCTCCTCATCCTCATCCGCAGCGCCTACACCTCAGGAGTCCTCCACGGGCTTCCCCACCTTGTCTGAACGTTCTACTGTCTCAGGTAATGATGACTCGGAGTAGATAGAACGTTATAGTAGATCATGGACTACAATCTAGATACAGACTGACTGTTATGGTTCACCTAGAGGGCACCACAGGGATGGCCGCTAGGCTAGTCAACACTGAAGGATCACTTCAACGATCACCTTCGGCTGACAACACTAGT
>QFDT01003704.1:0-14852 GCA_003315915.1 Macrolepiota dolichaula | reverse complement strand
CGAGTCACAGGACAACGATTTCGGTATCGGGTCGCAGTGGCGCTTCCTTCCTTTATACGGGCTCGAGTAGTCGAGGAACACCGGCGACAGAGAATGCTTCTTTGCCTCCTTTGCCCCCAAAGGTCTTGTCCAAGGATAATTCTTTGAGTTCCTCTGGCTCGAGGTTCTTGGAGGGGCTAGGTAACCTTCAGAACTTCCCTCAGCCAGTCCTTCCCCACATCGAGACCATGAGCCTGTTTCCCTCGACAATAAACAATCACGATTTGCCGATCCCACTTCCGCACAAATCGACATGGATACGTGCCGACGGCAAATTCTGAAATGATATTCAAGACAATGATGCTATAGATCCAACATGTGTACAGGCCTATATCACGCACGGACTTGTAGAATAGTGAACCCATACTATAATCACTGTAGTTGTCCGATAATATCATGGCGATGAAGCAGAATCTTGATCCTCCTGAGTGACGTTTTCGGGTTCGTCCAATGAAACGCCTGCAGCTTGCAGACGTTGCCGAAGCATTCGTACTTCACCCTGTAAAGTGAATATCTGGGTCTGAGCCCGATGTAAATCTTCTTTTGTCGAGGCGAGCTCTTCTGCCTGCTCGGCACTTAGCTCCCCTGCACCTACTGCCACACCTACAAAGAAAGGTTTACAAATCAAAGCGTGCGAGGTGACGTTAAAGAACCTTACCTTCTACCAACTTCACGATACGCCAAAATCGCAAAACAATGAGGAGCGCCGCTAGCTCTTGTTCCCTCCCCCTTAATGCCACCTCGAGAACAAAGGTGGTGATGATAACGAAGGCGTCGAACAAGTGCAGCACAGCCAACGGGAATTTTCCGAATGGATTGTAGAACTGAGGGCCAAAAGCGAACAGAGCCAAGACAATCTCAACCAAGAAGGTGCTCGTCACTCCCAAAGAGATATGCGACAGTACACGAAGCCATGTCGGTTGAGGTTCATGGCCGCTTTCACATTTCTCTGAGAGAAAGCTGTAGCCGAGGTCAGCGATGACACAACCGACGTCAACGATAAGCTGGGTAGAAAGACATGAGTCCAAGGGCGTTGCATTCGGCGCTTGATATTACAGACCAAGAATAGGATGAAAAGATGCGCCCGCCGACTCTCAATGATACGCCCGATCCACCGTTGCCAAATATGGACCCTTTGCCTCAAGGTATGCGACGGATGATCGGCGGGAGACATATCATCCTCAATGCGAGTCCATGGATGTTCTGCTGTGGTTGGAAGGACTTCTTCCTCGGAGCTTGGCATATTTTAGATTCGAAGAGGCTGTCAATGGGGCGATAGACGATTACCGTGCTCTCGTATAAGCATAAAGCACGTTGAGCACAGGTAGCAACCAGAAGTACAATCAAACGTGGCGATGTACGTGACTATTTTTATCATGCTTTATTGGATATGATCCTGTTTCCTATTTGGAGTACATTGCAATCCCCCGGTGCCGCACGTTTTCTTCGACAAACCCACTATATTGGAAGTATGCAGCAGAAGACCAGTCCGTCTCAGATGTCTTATCACACAGCATGTCCTTAGCAACGAACGGTCAGCGCCAGCGCTGAGCTTCTGAACTGTCTTTCGAAAGGTCACAGATGTCAATATATCCCAGTGTTGACGTCTGTCAGGTCCTCTGCCCACTGCAGGCGCTCATATAATCATGAACGTAGCGACATACCTCGGGGATGTCTGTTTCCTTCGATTCCTTTTCCTTTCTTCGCTGACTTTTTGTCAGACTTTCTTTTTGTTGACCGTCGCTCTTTCCGGTCCCTGGTGGCCTTTTTTTGCTGGTTCTTGAATACTTCGCAATTCAACCTTGTGTTTCATAGTTGATCTATTTTTCTTATTGTCTGGATTTTCTGGATCTGAATAATGAAATCCTCGGCGAAACTTTGGGCTGGGTTTAGGATGTGTCGGGTCGTAGTCTTCGGTGAGCCAATCCCATTTCAAATGCAGATACAACACCTTAACCTTCTGAGAAGCCATCGCCACCCTGATAAGCATAGGGCTGTCAGTTATCTATGCCATTATCCTCCTTCGAGAGTGGAAATCCTATAACAATACCCAACGTAATATCCCCGCCTCCAGGGTTCTTATCGTCCATTAACCTTTCGTTTCTGCAGGTATTATTGTGGCCATAATACTCGCAGTCGATGGGTTTTCTGCTATCCTACTCTATCTCATGTCAGAGATCTTTTCTTTTTGAGCGTCCTTAATCTTATGCTTAATCCTAGGATAATTGTTCGTTTCCGTTTGTGGTTGGACGGAGCCCGGGCTGCATTCCTCGCATTGTTTCAGGGAGGTAAGCCTCCCTCTGATGCGCTGAGTGATTTCAAGCTGATCTCTCGCGACACATAGGAGCAACTGTCACATTCATACTCTTCAAACCGTATCTGCCTTGCAATAATCTGGGTTGGTATTTTCCCTCCTTCTTATCACAGAATACTGAGACGCCACCTAGGATCTGTTCAGGACTGCAAAACGGTCTCTACAGTTGCCGTTTTTGTTGGTTGGTCACTTACTGGCCTTCGTAAGTTGTCATCTTCATGTATATGGAGAAATCATTCACGTAGACCCAAGTTGTTCTTTATGCTTTCTGCCTAGCCGCCATGTCGTACGTCCCACAGCCCCCTCCACCGACGAATCCAGAAGAAAGTATCACCGATGATCGCAACAAGATTGGTCACTATTCCTCCCCTTCTTTGGCTAGTTCGAGGAGTTCGAGAACTTTGGTAGTTGATCCTGAGCCGGATACGTGGAAGGACAAAAAAAACGTCGTAGTCTATCCTCGGACCCGGGATCGGACTACCCGCAAACGTTTTGGATCGGATCCCGTCCAACAACGCCCCATTCCAGATCCACTTCTCTCGCAAGCCGTAGCACAACACGCGCGGAGCAGTATGGTGTTTACAGACCAAACACACCTCAGTCTGTCCTCTCCCCTGCCGCAAGCTCCATAAGCAGTTCTATCCGTCCCGCGGCTGCAGCGCCAGGTTACAATGCAGGTAGATTTACCCCCCAACCGTCGGGTTACTACCGCAGCCCGGTTACAGTACCCTCTCCATCAGCCTCTGTATCGAAGGTTAGACTTCCCCACTTGCCCAACCCATTCACCGAGTCACCATCAAGAAGCGCAACTCCAGCTTCTGTGGCATCGTTCCGGAGTGATGGGTTTTTATACACGGGCCCATATGCCCATACGAGAAGCCTAATGGGCCAAGCAGTTCCTCCTTCTCTTTTAGCCGGCACTCCGCCTGGCCGGCCGCCCATCTATGAGGATCACCTGAGAGGGGGTCTTCAAGGAAACGTGCGGGAGGGGACACCATCTCTCTCACCTCGTCCAGAGCTTTCGTTCGAAAGACACGCCGGCAAGTCGACCCCGTTCACTATCCGCCCCGGTGTTCCGGCAGGGTATACACGCGATTCTACGAAATCGCCAGGTTCTATGACGGTACTTTCTCAAAGTGCGAGCATCTGGCAAGTCCCGCCGAATAGATCTGCTAGCCTGCTGTCTGTCCCCCGTTCACCTTCCCCGTATAATAACTCACCCCACATGGGTTTGCCGTCGTCGCCTCGGGCACAACTCCTACATGCACACCCACAAATGCAGCCCTCGCGGAGTCCTCAGCGTTCCCAAGAAACTAGGCTACCACCAGACTTGAGAGCAGACTTGGCGGTTAGCCCTGGGCGGGTTCAGACATCACCTGCCTCTGCCGCTAGACCTTTACCAACAGTTCCTCGTCAGCCGTGGCAGGTGCATTTTACTCTTGAGGAGAATCGGTAAAACGCTCCGGTAGTGTCATTATTATTCGGGGGATTTTGTTTTTAACAACGTCAAGCTCTCATTTTCTACAAGGACATTAGCACACTCAGTGTACAGTAGTACCCTCTGGCTGTATGCCCTAATCGTCCCCTCACATCATCTATGTCGATTGTGGTTAGCTCACATCCTGGTATGACATGACGTCACGGACTATGTATCCACAGAATTAGCAGATCAATCATCCTCACAAGTACCATATCAACAAATTCCGTGAAACTCTCTTGTAATGCTCTTTTCGCGTATTGGCAGACAAGCTTCCCAGCTAAATGTCGTGTGGTCATGCACACGACGCGCCCCGAACTCTCTGAATACGGCAATCCCAATTGATCTTCGTTGTGGAATGAAGACATTGGCCCCGAAGTTTGGAACTGGGCAAAATGCATGGAGGGCGGTATTTGCAAAGCGCGCATTTGGAGCAGGTGTCGTTGCTGGCGTTGGCCTCGGGATCTCGGCATTCACAAGGCCCAAAGTCCAATGCGAAGGTGATTCTGGTCCGTCAATATTTCTTTATATACTGTCATCTTCAGCTCACTCGCTACTCAACCCACTCAGCTCTGCCGTTGGGCGCTACACCCAAGCAAGAGGAGAAGCCCCATGAGGATCAACTTCCTCCTCCTCCTCAAAGCTCTGTGTCCAAGTTTGAACTTACTTTCGGCGCAGTCGCAGGGCTTTGTGCGGGAGTCTTTGTGAAGAAGGGTGCAAAGGCCGTCGCTTGGTTCCTGGGTGGTGTATTTGTGCTCTTACAGGTAAAGTCTCTTTGGCCGCCTTGGATTATCCGATAACATTGGCTGCATAGTTCCTCGTCTCAAAATCTTTGATCAAAGTTGACTGGTCTAGGATGTCTTCGCGCTTCGAAACCTCTTTCTACACTCGTGACAAGGCTGGAAACGCAAAACCGCCGACTGTCTTATCAGTGTGGAGGTGGTTGGTTGAATTCTTATTGACTGACTTCCAGCCACGAGCATCGTTCCTTGCTGGGCTCGCTTTAGGTCTTAGGATAGGCTAGAAAAGACGCTTTGTACTTATATCAAGAGTTACATATGTTGGTGGGAATGCATCACTGAGCGCCTGTGGCCACATAGACACAAACAAGTGATCGACATCAGAATTTTTGGTCTATCATGAATATATTTTATCACCCAGAGCCAGAAAATGGGCCGCCGTGCAAAAAACAAGCAGGGAGCGCCCGAACCTCTTGACACAAAATTACCAACACCGGCGAAACGTGGCAAGCGCAAAGCCGATGACGAGGTCGTGAGCACTAGCCGACCTAACAAGAAACTAAAGGACGTCTCGAACAAATCCAAGGGACAATTACCGTCCAAGTCAAAACCTACAAGGCCAAATGGAAAAGGGCGACCGCAGGGAAGCAAGGGTGGGAAGGTTCAAATCCAGGAAGATGAAGAGGAGTCTGGGGATGGATGGGAAGATGTTGGTGAAGAAGGTGACTTGAAAACCCAAGCTAGGTGCGTGTCTTGCGTGTTTGGTGCTCCGTTAAAGCTGGATTTATCTTATCTTATCAGGTCTTTGTTCCACGAGAGCGACGATGAATATCCAACTTTTCAAGGCGACTTGCACGGATCTGAGAGTGACTTGGCTGAGGAGTGCGCGCAGCAGATTTCCTTGTTCAAACTTCATATACTAATTGTTTGTCTAGTGATGAACCCCTAAGAGGCCCCGTCCAAGAATTTGATTTCGATTCGGATGAGGAGGAACAGTCGGTTCCGTCAAAGCTAAAAAAATCAAAACAATTCGAACGTCCAGCAAAAATTATACCCACAACTTCTGACGCAAGCGACTCGGACGACTCGGATGAAGATGAAGGCGGGAAAAAAATTACGATGGGTAATATGGAGGCTCGGTCGCGTGCATTAGACGAAGCTGCAGCCGCCGAGGCTGAATTGGATGCGGAAGAATTACGACAAGCAGCGTTGGAAGCTGATGATGAAGATGTGGATATGGAGGATGATGAAGAAGTAGATGGGGGAAACTGGTTGCCTACCGCAGCTGAGAGAGAGGAAGAGAAGGCGCAAGGGGGACCTGATGTTCACACTGTTCAGCAGCGGATGAGACACTGTGTCCGCGTGCTCGGAAATTTCAAAAAACGGGCGGAGAAGGACCGGTAGGTATTCTTTCTCATCGCTCACGCTCATGGGACTTGATCATTTACGACTATGGATAGGTCGCGGACCGAGTATATTGAACAATTAGTTCAGGACATCGCAAATTATTACGGATATAATGAATTCCTCGCAGAGAAGTTATTCCAACTCTTCCCTGTGGCTGAGGCATGTATTACCTTGTTTGACCCGAATCCCTACATTCTGACGTGGTCTGTAGGCAATCGAATTTTTCGAAGCGAATGAAGTACCTCGACCCGTCACAATTAGGACAAATACTCTTCGCACCCGCAGACGAGATCTCGCGCAGGCCTTAATCAATAGAGGGGTAAACCTGGAGCCAATCGGTAAATGGACAAATGTTGGGCTTCAGGTGTTTGAAAGCAGTGTCCCCATTGGTTCGTTGACTACGATTCCAGCATTCCAGAATGCAACTTACTCAATCAATGTGTCATATAGGTGCCACTCCCGAATACCTTGCTGGTCATTATATGCTGCAAGCGGCCTCATCATTTCTGCCTGTAATTGCCCTATTACCACAACCCAATGAACGTGTCCTGGATATGGCATCCGCTCCGGGAGGCAAGACCACCCATATCGCGGCACTACTTCAAAATACTGGGGTGGTCTTCGCAAACGATGCTAATAAAGCTCGTACGAAAAGTCTTACGGCCAATGTTCATCGGCTCGGGTGCAAGAACGTCGTTGTGTGTTCCTATGATGGCCGAGAATTCCCAAAGGTAATGGGTGGATTTGATCGTGTCTTACTGGATGCACCCTGTAGTGGCACTGGTGTTATTAGTAAGGATTCCAGCGTCAAGGTCAACAAGGTAAAAGAAACATTATTTCTTAGAGAGCTGCACCCTGACGCGAATCCTATGCAGTCTGAACGGGATTTTACGCTGCTCTCCCATTTACAGAAACAGCTTATCCTTTGCGCTATCGACAGCGTGAGTCCTGAATCCAAGACAGGGGGCTACCTCGTGTATTCGACGTGCTCTGTTACTGTGGACGAGAATGAAGCCGTAGTTGATTACGCACTTCGGAAACGGCCAAATGTAAAGCTTGTCGATACAGGCCTGTCCTTCGGTCGTGAGGGATTTACGAAATACCGAGGAAAGGTATTCCATTCGAGCGTGAACCTCACGAGACGGTTCTATCCCCATGTGCATAACATGGATGGGTTCTTCGTTGCTAAATTCAAGGTGGAGAGGCGATCGAAATCAAAGCCAGTTTCTGAGGAAGTCACTGATACCCCCATAATGGATACTGAGGGCGAAAACGTCGAGGGGGCCTTCGATCCCGATGAAGATCGTACATATATCGAGAGTGAGTTCAACCTTTATATTTAGGTGCCTCGAAGACTGAATTCATGTTGCCACAGAGGCGAAGCGGCGACAACTGAAGGCCAAGGGGATTCGACCTCCGTCACGCAAGGCACCACCTCAGGTTCCAGGAAAGGATGGATCATTATTGTGACATTGAGTGCTGAGCAGCGGTGGATCATGGGATTGATGTTCCGCCCATATCCTTTGATATTCTTTGATGTACCTTAAGCCTGTCACCGTAGATTTCTTGACACGATCTTGGGGGATTGGGCTTCACTTGGAGAGGAGAGGTGTCGACTTAAGGATACTTGAACCACGCTGGTGGTAAGTGTCGCCACTTGAGGTGGAGTTGTAGCAATTATTGGGGTAATGCATTTTCTGCTAAGCCATAGAGGGTATAATACGCCCTTTGGCCAAGATCCGGTGCTGTAGGCTAAATCACAAATCCAAAGCAAGCACACCACAACAGCAAGTGGTGCACATATCGAGACTTGCCAAGCCACTCGTTTCGTCTGTCCGTAAGGAAGATATGAGCGTCACCCCGTTCCATAAGAGTAACAAAGCCGAACTTTGAGCAACGGGGAATGCGAAGGCAAGAGGTAACCGTTATTCGTCATGTTGCAAGCGCTAGCCTGCAATGGGTTAGAACAGCATGGAACGCAATACATCGACTATTTATAGTGTAGATAGGACCTCAAGTAAAGTTAAGCGATGTTTCGGGTACATCTCGGACCCGGGGGCGAATAAAAGCAACAAGGATTACGTCGTGAAAACGATCGAGGTCAACAGGGCTGCCAAAGCTTAACACCCAGGCGAGAATGTTGACCTGGAAGCACTTCCATTTGATCCGCAGCGGTCCAGTCTGACCAGAGCGCTGTCTCTACAGTAGAGCACTGGTTAAGGATCCATTGCAACATGAAGACATCAGGTTGGAGACCAGAATAGCACGGTTGATGAAGTCGGCATCATGCCATACTTGGAAGCATAATAGCGTTTCGAGTATTTTAGGATCGACTAAAACAATTGTAAGAGGCAAGGTAGGGAGTTGAACTGACGATCGGGGACTACACAAAATTGGGGGAAGAGGGTTAAATATTGGAGACAAGTTACAAGATAAGCGGCAGACGGCAGAGGAGAGTCTATTTCTCGGCAAACATATGAGCAGACACGCGATACACTCCGTGAACTGGAAACGAGTACCAGAATGGACCAGGAGGAACGGGGGACGTTATTGTTGTTGAATCCGCTGTGACCCTCGAGATAAAGGGTATGGATGTTCGGGTATTTGTCGCACGAGTAGTAAGGGAAGAGAAATGGTAGGTTCTCACACGACATATCACACGACAAAGGATGTGTAGTTGGTAGGAGTGTGTGTATTGGAAAGGCTCCACCGGGTAGGCTGTTCCAAGAGAAGATCAGTGATCAGCCAAGGGAGAATGATGCCAACCTTTACACGTGGGTGCAATTTGAACCCTGGCGTTACACTAGTTACCGTCTTCTTTTGATCGCGGGAACCCTGTCGCCCCAGCTGCCCACGACCACTACGAAATGTATTTCTTCGCATCAGCAAGAGCAGCCCGTGCGCGGGAAAACCGGGCAAAGCATGAAGAGACTGAGATATTAATGGGGCCAGAGGTAGTTATCAGTCTATGTACCAGAGCCTGGAACGATCCGGTGACGTGATTCGGTTACTGAATTGAAAAAGAAATAGAAGAACTGCCATATCCAGCGAACACAGTTCTTACGCTTCGTACTCAAAGCTTTCCTCCAAGTAATAAAGGCAGCAGCCAGAGCAACATTCAGAGGAGCAATGATGACTGAGGGACCCAAGGGCAAGTGAGATAAGGGCGGGGCAGGGGGTTCAATGGGAAAAAACGATGCACGCCAGCATGGAGACGGCCCTGTCATGTAGTAAACAGAGATAGACACCAAACAAATGTACAAACACAGCGGTCCCAATAAATACAAGGTGCACCTAAAATTGTCTGTCTCTCTATCCCTTCCTTCCTATTTTCTCTCAGCTCCCCAACACCCAAGTGGGTTCACAGGCCGCGTAGCACGCACTTCTTTCTCTATCTTGTTGATTGATACCCTTTTCATGTGAGCGACTTGCCTCGCCGTGTGTTGCGTACCAACTAACACTCACCCGACCTAGCTCACGAACCTTACCTGCATAATGTCCGCTCCCGAAGCCGCTGCTACCACCCCCGCCCCTGCCCCCGTTGAGGAGGTCAAGCCTGTTGAGACTACCCCCGCTCCTGAGGCCACCACCGTTGAAGAGGCTGCTCCCGTAAGTTTTATTCATCCGTATTTCTATACGTGTACTGACGCGTCTCCAAGGTTCCCACGCAGGAGACTCCTGCTGCTGAGGAAACCCCCGCTGCCGCTGAAGCTGCTCCTGCTGCCGAGGCCGCTCCCGCAGCTGAGGAGGCTGCCAAGGAAGAAGCCAAACCTGTACGTATGCTGAGATGGGCTAATGTTGGGTTGTTACTTATATCTTGCACAGGCTGAGGGTGAGGCCAAGAAGGAGGAAAGGCCCAAGAGCCCTGGCCTTCTCGCCAAACTTCTTGCTCCTTTCAAGGATAAGAAGGTGAAGGCCCCCAAGTCCCCGAAGAAGGATAAGAAGAAGGAAGAGCCTGAAACAACCGAGGCTGCTACTGAGGATGCCCCCGCTGCAGAGACTTCTACTGAGTCTGCTACCGAGGCCCCCAAGTCTGAAGAGACACCCGCTCCTGCTGCTGAGCCTGTGAAGGAGACGTAAGTTCATTGTTTGCTTTCTCTCATCATTCACCAATGTCATGTTTGTAGCGAAACCACACCCGCCGCCGAAGCTGGTCCGGCCCCTGCCACTGAGGCCACCGAAGAGAAGGTATGTTTACATCTTGACATATTAACAAATGGATAATTGTCATACTTACATATCCCATATAGAAGGATGAGAAGAAGGAAGAAAAGAAAGAGGATAAAGTCTCCAAGGCAGCCAAGGTTGGCCGTCGCCTCTCTGCTCGCGTCGGCGATTTCTTCAAGCCCAAGGCGAAGACTGAGGTTACTGCACCTGCCAAGGTTGATGAGAATCCCCCCAAGATTGAAGAACCTACTCCTGTTGCTCCCCTCGAAAACCCCGCAACTGATGCTGCTGCACCGGCTGCTGAATCAAAACCTGAGGAGACACCTGCTGAAGCTACTCCTGCCGCTCCCGCTGCTGCTACGCCTGTTGTTGCTGCTGCTGCGTAATGACGGGATTTCACGTAGGGTTTCTTGGGTTTTTCGTATGAATGACAGTTATGATTTTTATTTACCATCTTTCTTGCCCTTATTCTCAATCATATCCTTCCTCGTGGATGCATACCTTTTCGCCTCCTCTTCTACTACGATACGCTCGGATCTGGTTCATTGCTTCATGATCTTTACGACTAGCCTCATCCGCCTTAGCACCTAATCCTCGATCCATTCGCTGTCCCCATACCCCGTAGTTGCTTCAACTGGATCGTGCGTATGTTTTTAGGTTCAATTGTAATCTTTTTCAACTTTCAATCACTTGTCGGGATGCACTGTTGTCTCTTTCCCCATTCGGAAATATGAGTCATGGATCAAATCCGACGCTGTTCAGTAAGATTATCCTTGTTCTATGCCGCAATGGCTTCGCATTCCAACACAATGAAAGAAAAATTGGTTGATGAAGAAGAGGTCTTGCAAGCTGTAATCCTTGCAGATAGCTTCAACAAGAGATTCAGACCTCTGAGTGCTGGTAAACCCCGTGTAAGAAAATCACAAACAACTTTACTTTCAGCTTCACGCTGATAGATTTCAGAACAGTGCCTACTACCTATCTGCAACGCCCCTCTCCTAGATTGGACACTCGAGTCTCTCGCCCTAGCAGGAGTGCAAGAAGTCTTTATCATTTGTAGATCACACGCAGACCAAGTCAAAGAGGCAATCAAGTGACTAATTTTTATTCCTGTCGTCTTTCTTAATCTTGACCACGATTTCAAAGGGACTCAAAATGGTCGAAACCTGGTTCAGGAATGAAGATTGTGCCCATTATGACGTCGAAGGAAACATACTCTCCCGGAGATGCCATGCGTGATATCTATACCAGAGGATTGGTCACCAGCGACTTTGTACTTGTGATGGGCGATCTAGTTAGCAATGTCAGGATCGACGAGGTTGTTCGACTTCACAAGGAACGCAGAAAGTTAAACAAGGATGCCATTATGACGATTGTTGTAAAGGAAAGTGGTGCAGAACACAGGACTAGGTGAGTCCTTGGCTTGTCCATCATTTCAATTTCTCATTTCGCCTACCCGTAGAGCCCGTGGCGAGTCGTCAATCTTCGTGCTGGATTCAGAAACATCGGAGTGTCTTCATTATGAACCTATCAATGGGTTCCCCTCAAAAAAAGTTGCCCGATTACCCCGCGAGATTTTGGCGGAACATCCTGAGGTTGAGATTCGCAATGATCTAATTGATTGCTCTATCGATATCTGCTCCGTTGAGGTTTGTCTATGCACATACTTTCCTCCTATTGTTTTCATAGCTGACTTCGTTTGTTGGTATAGGTGCCATCGTTGTTCCAGGACAATTTCGACTACCTCGATATTCGCAGAGATTTTGTGCATGGTGTCCTCACCTCCGACCTCTTGATGAAGAGCATTCATCTTTATGTTGCCAAAGAGGGTTATGCTGCCCGCGTACAGGATACCCGGAGCTACGAGTCGATTAGGTGAGTGTTACTCCTCCCCGTACCTGATATTCGGCGTTAACACAAAACCCCAGCAAGGATATTCTATCAAGATGGACATTTCCATTGGTTCCGGATGACAACCACCCTGGTGGACATAATTATGAGCACCTCAGAGGGAACCGTTATGTTGCCAAAGATGGTTCCGTGGTTCTCGCTCGGTAAGCGTATGACCCGCGAACTGAGTGAATAATGGCTAATAATTCATGACTCGAACTCGAAGAACGTGCAAAATTGGCAGTAATACTCTTATTGGGCCTTCAACTCACATATCCGAAAATGTGCAAGTCATCTCATCCGTAATAGGTCAAAATTGTCGAATTGGTGCAGGCTCTATTATCGACAATTCCTACATCTTTGACAACACAGTCATCGGATCCAACTGCAAGATCCAGAGATCAATTATCGGGTCTAATTGCATAATCAAGGAAAATACTCTGGTACAGAATGGTTCTCTCATCGGTGATGGTGTTATTCTTGGACCGGACGTTATGCTATCGCCTTTCGAACGCCTATCGGTCAAGCGGTCGAGTCTTGCACATACTCCTGTGACCGAAGACTCGGACGGGGAAGACTCAGATCTTGAAGCTGTGGAAGAAAGTGAGGCTCCTGTCACGCTTATTTTAAATTCATGGGAAAATTCGATCTGAGTGCGCGCGCTTAGACCAGGAACAGATCAGAGGAGGGTTGAATTTGGGAAAGGATTCGAACGCACTCGTGTGGCCAAAAGGACCACCTGATGAAGAAGAAGATATTGAAGATGTGGAAAATTATAACAATCAGCGGTTCATGCGCCTGGGTTGGTCTCCTTACCACAACTCCCTATTGTTTGCTGCGCACTTTACTCGTTTTGACAACATTCCATCCCACAGGTGATGATGCTTCTGACGTTTTCTCATCTGACGCTGGGTCAGAGACGTCCGAAGAAGAAGAGACCTCGTCAGATGACGAGACGGATTCCCAATACGACGGTCGATCGCCCTCGGTGCTCTCAGACGCTATAGCACCTTCTGACATTCCCAGCTTTCCGGATAATACTGAAAAGGAATTCCAAGCCGAAGTCAGACAGTCACTCGAACGTGCGTTTGCCGAGGGACATTCCGTTGACAATGCAGCAGTTGAACTCAAAACACTTCGCATGGCGAGTAATGTTTCATTGACGCGCGTTAGACAAGCTGTCATCGCTGCAATTGTTGAACAAATCCCACTGGTGGATTCTGGTGCTGTTCAACAAAGGGCCAAAATAGCGTCCGTCATCGGGAGATGGGGTTCCCTGATTGACAAAATTGGGGGGGTTGATGCTGTGGAGACAGTGGGCCTTTTACAGGTGAGTGAGAACCCGAACAGCCAAGCCGTTGGGCATCGTGCGATTGAAACAATGGGGGAATCTGTTTTTGTTTTTTGTTCTCTCAGGCACATTGTGCAACTTCCCCTCGCATGCCTTTGTTTGGACAAATTCTAGCTGCGCTTTATCAAGATGATATTGTGGATGAAGATGATATCCGGGCATGGCATGCCCTTCCGGCGTCGAAAGGCGAAGACCGAAAGCCGGGCCCGGAGACGGAGAACTTTAGGAAATGTTGGTTGATCGCCTCACACATGATAAAACAATTCGATGATCAGGAAAGTGAGGAGGAGAGTGAGGAGGAGGAGAGTGATGCTGGGGATGACGTCACGTCTAAACCTCCTAAAGCAGCAGAACATGAGGAGAGTGGAGAATTAGAGGAAGAAGAATAGTCAATTGTTTCAATTCAGAACACAGAGCAGTTCACCATAATCTTTAGTTAAATGCTATAATGTATACAACTGCGTCCGTAGGCAATACATATAGATGAGATAACGCAATGCGGACCCCGGTACACAGACTCGTCGTTATCATTCAAAGTCATAATGAGGAGGGCACGAAGGTCAGAGAGTGGGTATCGTCATCAATATTTCAGAATGATGTATAATGCTGTTGTTCTCATGAGCAATTTGGGGGTGAGATTGAGTCAAATCCTGCGCACCGTGGATGATTCCTGGGCTGTGGCGAAGAGGTTAGTGGCGATTGAGATCGGTCAAGTAAAGATACATACATGTAACCCAAAATTGTTAGGAGGATGTTGATAAGCTGAATGCAGAGATGGTCAATGCACAGAAGATTTCGAGGGATCTGGGAGACTGACGAGGTCTGCAGCACAACCCCGTTCTAAAAAGACCCCCAGAGGTGGGAAAATGATAGCGAGAATGATCTGGGGAGAGTGAGTGTTGGTGAATTTGAAGCCGAGGAAGAAGCCACCTTGCAGATATCAGAAACAGTGAAGGCCATTTTGTGAGGAGTATTCGAAAGGAAGAAAGGGTGTTGCAGAGACTGGTAGGCATGGAGGCTATATATGGAGGCACGTATGAAGCGGTACCATGATGACGTCATACTCGGCGGCAAGGCGGAGCAGTCCCAGTTCCCGGTTAGGCAGGTGATTTGATGGCGCGGGTCTGTTGAGCCGTTAAACCTGTTAAACGTCGCCAGCCAAACTCTCACTTCTCCTCTCGCCTGCTCTTCTCCTGATTGCCGAGCACTATTCATATTCATATTCATTCGCTCCTTCATGCCTATCCATTTCGATATCCCATATACCCAGGAGCCTTTCCGAAATACATTCCATGAATTTGATCTTTATCTTCCGCCGGATGCACCAGCGGATCCGACCACAAGACCGACAATCTGCTTTGTCCATGGCGGTGCATGGCGTTCGTAAGCTACCCCTCCGTCCATCCACCCTTAGCCCATCAAGGCCTAATTTTTTTCTTCGAGGGAGGATAAAAAGGACCATTCCCT
>QFDT01003691.1:0-21100 GCA_003315915.1 Macrolepiota dolichaula | reverse complement strand
CAGGCGCAGACTTCTGGCTTCTGATATCGAAAGAATCTGATTTGACCTTTAAAAGCTAGATCCAATGCGGTGGAAAGAAATATAGGTACCATTGATTTGATAGTACCATGGGCAATCTGCCCATTTGGAAGGTATTCGTTTTTTGAAAGAACCTGTAAGGATCAGTGCCTTCAAAGGGTCAGAGTGTGCCAAGAACAGGCGTGTTATTCACGAGAGACTAGTGTCCGAAAAGGGTTGTTCATGTGGAACGATGGAACGGATGTTGAACGGAGTAGGCTTCGGCGCTTAGTGTCCCTGGTCAACAGTTCCGAAACACTAAATATAACAGCACAAGATAGGTGCCGAGTAACCTGAAATTTTTCATACCGCAGAGTTCGTAGGAAAGAGCCTTGACCAGAATCCTCATGGGAATTGGGGACCTGATGGGCGCCGCCTTAAGCACATACTTTAAAGGATCCCAGGAGAGTATTCATAGATAAATTGCGGCTGCGAGTGCGCATCAAGTTCTAGAGGATCACAATGGCACAATGTCATTCGCTCAAATTGAATGAGATGCTATGGAAGTGGAGCATGATTAGTATGGCGTCGGGGTAGTCTTCACCTCGTAGTTCTGAAAAGGGGAGCTGCGATCTATTACCCCGACTAATTCAACTTCAACCGGATATACTCAGACGTACTCTCAGAACCTAAACAACGTATAGTAAGATTTTAGCTACTTGTGTGAACTCGAAGCAAGTCTTACCGTCCTTGATAGTGGTTGTGGCAGTAGATCGCGGTAAGGTCAATGAGCTGTGTGTAATGCTGATATCCAGTATGTGATCGTGTATGCGAAATTTGGGGGGTCGAGGGACAGAAAGGCGAGTGAATATGTAAGACTCGGTTCCAAAAACTTCCGCACATATGGCTCCAGCTCCCTAAGCGAAATTTGCAAGATTCGCAATGTCTTCCAATAGTGACAAGGGGTCATAAAGCCTGAGGCATAATTGAAGCATGTCTATACCCTCGCCAAGGGGAGAGTTTGTATAGAACCAACGGATTCTTTGACCTGAACAAGTGACCAATTCCAGTTGCGGCCATATCATCAGCCCTGTCCTGCCGAAAGTAGATCTCCCGAACGCGAGTGGTTGCCGTCGTCATATGGCAGAAAGGAAGTTGACCGGAAAAAACTCTCTCAAGTTCCACTAATCCGAGCCCAAATGAGACAGCCTACGGCTGGGAAAGGTAGAGTCCTAGCCGCCATCAAGCACAATGGCTTAGAAAAAGGTGTAGATGGTTCGTCGCGACGACGCGTCGATGAAGTGAATGTAGAGTGTCGATGTGGATGTTCCAAAGTGCAAGTGGAGAAGATTGGGCCCTGGCCATGTCGTTGCTTCCGAGAATGAAGGTGAGAAGAGTAATGTCGCCAGAGTTTTCGCCACGGGGCATTGTTCCTGTTTTTCTGGAAAGTGTACTCGGAATATTATAGGAGATGATTTGCATGATGGACGAAGAAATTATGAGGTCTTGCCATGAGTCATACACCAGATGCAGGACAATTCAAAGGCATACCGTCTATTTCGAAGAGCGACGGTGATTTGGTCAGGTTTATGTATTTTCTGAGGTCCACCAAGGCACCATCATAAGCTGATCACAGACCTTGTGACCACCATAGCCTCTAAACCAGACACACTAATAAGGTGCTCATTGGCAACGCTCTCCCTTATAAACTGACCAGGGCTCCTACCCTTCGGCCTCGTGGAGTCTTAACGGGAACAATATTCGACCCTGATACCGCCGTTGCTGAGTAAGCACAATCACGACGACTATTCAAACGGTTGCAATTCGACGCCCAGGTGGTTTTGGATCCTGTTGAGGCATTTCCCAACAAAAACTCAATCTCCATATCCCCCAACTAAAGTCATGTCGGGCCTTGGGAATGTGTCATCTGCACTTTATCAGGCTCATCCATACTCCATTTTCTCACCGATTGTTCTTAGACCAAAAAGTGAAAAAGAGCGCAACCAAAGAACGGCTACATCTTGTTTGGCTATGGCTATGGATAAACGATAAATGCCCACTCCCACAATTAGCCCGATGGAGATGGAATCTTTGGCAGTCACGACGTCACTGTTGGGCTATATAACACGATCCCGTCCATCTCCGCACCCCCTGCAACCCTACCCGATTGTGGAGCTTTGTATTAAGGTGCGAAATGTTGTGTTCAAACAGAATAAGTCTTGGCGATTTTTCAGCGTCACTCTCAATTCGCAGGGTACATCGGATTGTCGAACTTAGAACCCCTTCTCCCATCCCAGATTGGGAACTGGCCAACCCCACAGCTACTTAACGGTTCTCAAACGACTGTTATTCGGAAAAGCAGACCGCTTTTGAGCTTCTGACGGATCATAAACATTAATACACAACGCGCGATAGCCAGTAAGTCACGATGCTCTACTTACGTTTACGCCCCCAGTGCGGCACTCATTCTTATCTAGGAAAGCGACATCGACTTCGAGGACAAGTAGGAACGGCGCGCGCCTCCTTGGTAAAGCGGATACTATCTTTCCCTGTCTTCCAGACCTTCTCGCTGGAGGTTATCTTCTCGGTCAAATTTCCTGGTGATTTTCGATGTGAATACTAAAAAGTTAATTCTATTACTTGTGCTAAAGTAACAGGGGCGAGTCAAAGCAGTAGAAATTGCGGTGGCCCTTCCGAGTAATGCCGCATCAAGACACGCTCTTAGGGACGCAGTGTGCGTTGTGTCCGAACATTATTCACGATCTACAAGTGGCGAGACCAAATCTTGTCTATCCCCAAGTCACGAGATTGCGTCCGTCCCTGTTTCTCTAATGTATAAATTCAAGCATGCCCCACCGCCTTTCGCTTACCAGCTCTTTCATTCATGCGCCCACTCTTGTCTGCCTCTATCAGGGCCCAGAAGTCTTCAAGCTCGGACGACGAATCTGTTACACGACGGAGGCATCTCCCCCCACCCACTGAGCGGGAAGAGCCTGAACCTTCGTCTTTGG
Source organism: Macrolepiota dolichaula (assembly GCA_003315915.1). NCBI lineage: Eukaryota > Fungi > Basidiomycota > Agaricomycetes > Agaricales > Agaricaceae > Macrolepiota > Macrolepiota dolichaula. Next base: position 18,092 of record QFDT01003691.1, on the reverse strand, counting down.
CTGTCACCCCATCTTCGACACAACGGTAAGAGTCTCTCAACTTGGTAATTCTTGGCTGAGTTATACTCCTCCTAGTTCAGTGTGGGAGGAGTCGGAAGTAAAGCCGCCACCGAAATGGCACATCAAGCGGGTGTGGGGCTTTGTGGCCAGTCTTTTCCGGTGCTGACCCTGCGATTGGGACATAGCGACTCAGATGGACATCCCAAAGGTGCTCAACATTCATGTATCTTCCCTATTATCGCTTACTTACTCGTCGCCTCTTTTCGCTTCATAGTCGCGGCCCCATAAGCGAGAATCCATTGTCTCGAGCTTCGTGTAACGGAATTGTTTTGCATACAGGCATACAAATGAAAACCTTTTCCTGCTGGAAATTTTGCTTTGCATTTAGTAATTAGCCCGTAAAGGCTAAGCGGTGCGGTTTGATTGGGCACGTTGTTTCTCGTGGGGGCCGCTGATGATGACCCCTGGCCCAGGGGGACTTTGGGTAGGTGCCCTAGAATACCGGAATCTCGATGATACACGCGAAAACGGTCAGTTATATAACTTATTCTAATTCCGGATCGGTGATAACCGCTGCACTCAGCTTAAGAATGATTGATGATGATGATGAACTCACCGCTGCTGATAGTACCGCAGCGAATTTATGTCCAATTCATGGGCTGCCGAGTTTAGTATGATTTGAAAATCGGGTCAATCAGAGGTGCGGGCTCAAACATGTGCGACACCAGGTGCCACCTATGGTGAGTTGATGGTCTGCCCATAGGTGCACGAATACGACAGACAGAGGAACACACAGACAACAAAGCTGTGTAGTCTAGTTTATATATATCCAACAGCGTTGACCACTCAGAACCAGCTCTATTGATTTGGCCATCATCATAATGATGGAAGGCATCGCAACAGCATTATATTCACATATAAGCCAATTGCTCTTGGTATCAACCCCTGACACATAGCATAACGCAGCTTGCACCTCCCCATCGTGTGCTATCCTTATGACTCATAACACTCCTTCACTTGCCACCTCTACCGACAGCTCTCCCAGTACGCGCTCGGATAACATATACTTGCGAGCGCAGGAGAAAGCTAAAACCATGCAGTACGCTATCCGTTCGGGCAGGCCTGGTGGAGGACACAAAAGAAGATGCTGCCACGACGAGGAGATCGACGGTCTTGAACAGGAGGAAATGGAGGGGAGCGGAAATTGTGCGAGGTTTACGAAGAAACCGCGGCTCCCTCACTCCCCTGGTGCTGATCAAGGAGAGGACTGGAGGCACGTATACATTCCACATACCACAGTCATATTTGATTTTACTAACGGCCATTCTAGTCATGATTACAAGTTACCAGTAACTACCCTCCAACTGGACGTGGTGTGGATCCCGGAGAGTCAGCGTCGTGGTCGAGACTGGGTCAAAACGATCACTTTCAGGGATTTACTCCAACAACTCAAGAAGCAGAAGGTCAAGCTTCTCCTAGACCAGGAAGATGATACAACTCTAGTCATGGAGGATGAAGAAATATCTGACGACTGCAGTGAATGAAATTCAGCCATATCCCGGTCTAGATGCGATTAGATGGCACCTGCAGTCGTAATGCTTTTCGTTTATATTATGCTATTTCATGTTCAGCCAAGAGCTGTGAATATTTAATTGTTGTTAATCAAGGAATAATAGATAGTGTAAATACCAACCATGTTCGGTATTCCATCCGAGATTGGGTAGACGTGTTTGCAGCCCGGGCAAACCATCCCGCCCTCGATAATATGAATCTGAATTTTCTTTATTCCAAACAGATACAAGTGCAATGAAAGGATTACGGACTTCGAATAGTACGTGATGGAGGTTCTTGAGGAATTCATCGTCAACCATCTCGGGCTGATCCTGTGGTAGAGACGTATCACCGAGCTGGCTCAAAGGTTTGTGAGTGTATTGAGAGAGCACGAGTCTGAAAACTATCAACCTCACGGGCTGTCTTCACGAGAGCATTCCATTCGATCTTTGGTAGGAAGTTTCTTATAAAATCGGAGTTAAATTCCGCCTCTCTGATTTCAAGCTGGACATTCTGGAAGACGAGAGGAAAGTTGTTCGTGTTGCAATCTTTTGCATGACAGGCGAGTAGGTTGTGTGTCACAAGCCGAACCATAATATGTGCAGCGCGAGATGAAGGACAAAGCAAATTGATGATCTTGTTCCCCTCACCGCATGACATTCAAAATTCGATCAAGCTTGTTTGACGTCGTTTGATCAATTGTTGACACGTGACTGATGCAAGTTTCCATAGATCTGTTGGTCTTTGAACTCATTCTTTGTATCATCTCCAGCCTTCATATTGCCGGCATCGAAATTATTCGAAACAGCGTCTGCTTCTGAATACCCAAAAACCACGGTAATGCGCCCACCTTCGCCCTCGATACCCGAAAAAGAGTTTTTGTATGCATCACTCAAAGACACCCTACGCTTGGATGGTCGTTCTCTGTTAGAACAGCGGAAGCCTGAACTCAGGTTCGGACCCGAACTTGGATATGTGGAATGTAGCCTGGGAAAGACAAGGTGAAGATTTTACGTGTAAAGGCAGTCCTATTGAAGCTGATTACTCCAGAGTTATCGCCCAGGTTGATGCAAAAATGGTTAAACCACCGCCCGAAAGACCATTCGAGGGACTGATCTCCATTCATTCTGAAATATCCCCCATGGCATCAAGCGAATATGAAACAGGACGGTAGGTACGTGTCTTTGTCTCAAATTACCCGTGTTGATGAATTTGACTGGAAATTATGACAGGGCATCCGACGAGGAAGTGACAGTTACCCGAATGCTGGACAAAGTCCTGAGAAGAAGTGACGCCATTGATAAAGAATCTCTTTGCATCTTGGCTGGTCAAAGGGTATGGCGACCAGAAGCGTGGTTATACATCACTTACCCTACTTAGGTCTGGCATTTACGCCTCACACTTCATTTTTTGTCCGATGCCGGAAACATGCTGGACTGCGCTTGTCTAGCAGGAATTGTCGCCCTTCGACATTTTCGGCGGCCAGAAGTTGAGGTCGTTGGGGACGAAGTCATCGTTGTACGTCATTCTCCCGGGATCGTCTTGACATTGGGGGATTCTGATCGCAGTCTGTAATTAGCACCCTCCCTCTGAACGGGCCCCTGTTCCTCTTGCGATCCACCACACACCCTTCTGCTTTACTTTCGCATTCTTCCCAGACGCAACAATCTCCCCCGTTCTCGATCCATCACAGCTAGAGCAGCGCTTGAGCGCAGGGCTCGTCTCTATTGCGCTTAACGCGCAGAAAGAAATTTGTGTGCTCCAGAAACTTGGTGGTATACCTTTACCCAACGAAGAGATTCTCCGACTGGTAAAGGCTAGTGTCGAAAAGGCTAAGGAACTCCATGAAACTATCGAGAACCATTTAACAGAAGATTGGATGAGTAGAACGGTGGAGGTTCGATAAGATTAATACCATGTTTCAATATCGCGAGTGAGGCCAAAGGTCTGGGTTTTCCCAGAATAACTTCAAGTAATAAAAGCGATACCTCTTCGAACAATGCACCAGAAGCACTCGCCGACACAAACTCAGTGGAGATCCAACGTAAGAATTCAAGTGTGCTACTTGGCAAAAGCTCGCCACTGAGTTGGGCGGGGAGTGCCGCGTTGGTAGAGGCCAGTATTGAACAACCTCGTCCTGACAATCTCTTCTGCTCTCCCCGCTCAAGGACCCTGTCAAACTCGTTTCAGGTACAAACTCACCCCCCATGTGTTATATTTATCTTTGTATTCAATTATGTCTCTTGTACCGGATGTGCTCCGATTTACGAAACATCCTCGGGCGTAGTTCCGACAGTGAGCTGTTTTAATGACTTTCGGCGAGTTGGCAGGGTTGTTGGACTCAATTGAGAGCGCCTATGATACTCGGGAAACATCTTCCAACATGAATATTCCTATGTACTAAGTGAAAAAAGACAGCCATTGAAAGTAAGCTGTTTGACTGACTCTTTGGCCAGTTCCGGGTAATTTAAACGGCCATGCACCCTTGGTCGATACACGTGTGCTGTCATAGGCTGAGAGAATGATGCCTGCAAGGGAGGGTATGAACACGTACTTAAGTTCAAGGTCTCCGATCATGAAACAATATGACATGGGGTTGACGATTTCGCCACTACTGCCGTTACCTGATACGACATGCATGGAACCCACGCAGCTCAAGGGGTGCGAGAGTGGTCCTGTTGCTCCTCAGACCCACCACATCCTCTACTAGGGTGACATATAAAAATCTCGGAGGCAACCACGGTATGGCGTAAATGAACTTGGGCGGTGCTCACATGTTGACTTGTGACCGAAATCGAACGTGGCGTTGCATCGTTCTATATACTACGCATACCATTCTTTGGTTTCATGATCAATTCATGGCCAGTTCAATTTGAATTTGTTTCTACATTTGATTACGTTGCGGCCCTTGGCACATTGGTTTCCCTACGGGTAGACCCCAAATTCAATCGGTAACTAGGATGCCCTGCGCCGCAGGGCGGGGTCGTAGACTGATGCATTGCTGTACGAACCCCAGCCATCGAAAGAGTAGGGTTCCCTGATTTCAATATAATTCCATCCCTGTGCATGCAGTGTTAAGTACCGAAAGCAATACTTGTTCCGTTGCTCTTTCATTTCCGTCAGCGCCCAGAATGGACTAGGGAAAATGAAAAGATAGGCCGGGTCACAAGGGGGTGGCGAACGTGGAGGTGTCAACACAACCCGGACATCCATCTGTGACTCAAGTGTCTCGATTTTGGATCGCGTGACCACACTCTAGTGACTTTACCTCCCTTGTGCCGGAAACACATCCTCACTCTTGCCCGTCGGTGCAATGTACCTAATGTCACCGCGGGATGGAGTAGTAATCTTATCACCCACGGCGAGCAGGTGAATTCATGAACGCATATATCCAAGACAGGTATAAAAGTTACAATGTAAAAAACTCCCAAAGATTCATGATTACGTGTAGGTAATCTTGTTCGTGCAGGTTCCGACGTTCTCTAGCCCGACTTCAACGACATCACCGTCTACCAACCAGACGGGATCTGCCTTCTCTAGTTGGACACCACTCGGACTACGAATCGAGCAAATGGTCAGAAAAAGTGCACTATTCACGATTTTTCTAGTACTCACGTTCCGGTGAAGATAACATCACCAGGGTGCAGGGTGATTCCCATAGAGAAGAAGGACACGAGTTGTTTGACACCAAAGATCATGTTTGCGGTTGTGTCGTTCTGCATAACGTTTCCGTTGACCTTGGTCCAGATATTCAGTGTCTGTGGGTCTTTGATGATATTGGTGGAGACAATGGCGGGTCCCCATGGTGCCCAACCATCAGCTCCCTTGCCCATGGAGAATTGGGGCTCGGGTTCACCACCACGTTGAATCTGCCAACCGCGGTGGGACACATCGTGCCCGACGCTGTACCCCAGCACGTGGTCCAGCGCCTCGTCTTCCGAGATGTTGAAGGCTGTCTTCTTGATAATAACAACCAGCTCGGTCTCGTAGTCCATAGCTGAGGTGAAGTTCCCCTGTGTCTGGTACCCTGCGGTAACGGGGATATCATCACTGGGAGTGTTGAGAGCGGTGAAGGGCTTGTAGAACAGGATGGGGAAGTCTGGAATGGTAATGTTTGCCTGATATTTCCTTTAGCATAGTGCCGATAGTTTGAGGGATAGCGAATCATTTACCCCTGCGTCGTGTGCTGCGTAGTTGAAACCGACGCAACGTACTGTCCGAACTCGATCGTTTGGAAGAGGGGCGAGTAACTTCTTGATAGGCTGCACGTTGACGATCATCATTAAAATGGGTTACAGCCTAACATCATGCATGGAAATTTACCTTCACTTGGTCCGTGATTTTGAAATCACCAAGAATATCGCCAGTGATTACACGAGCGCTTGTACTCTTGGTGGCATCAATAGTATCCGAAGGTAAAATGGCATCACCAGTGTACTCTTTGCCGTCAGTTGAAATGAACCGCACAAAGCGCTGTGCGTTGACGGCTAGTGGGAGGAGCAAAAGCAAGGGGGAGAACCACATTCTCAAGGATGACTTAGTGTGTTTGCTATCCCGTCGAAACGCGTTTTATACGTTCGCGGTGGGAGTCTTACAATCCACCCACTCCTGTGGTTCAGCATGCCGAACCTCATTTCCTACAATACAAGCACAGCCTTTGGCAAGCCGTGTCAGTCTTGGGCCTCACAAGATCCTTGTTTCCCGCCTCCGAACCTCAAATACAATGGAGGAGTATTGATTTGTGATACAAACAACCCCACAGAATCGTGGAAATACCATCGATGTCCGGATGGCTTATCGTCAGTCTGGCTTCTGCTTTTTCGGCTTTCGTATGGGGTTTCCTGTGCCTTCATCCTTTTCGCGGCAGCGGGGCTCCATGTCAACATCTACTACGAAATTCTTTCGCAAGGACTCGTGTTACCGTTGGACTGGCACCAGATCTTCCAGCCCATCCAGCCCCTTCAGGTACACGGAATGCCATAAAATGCATCTCTAATTCTGTTAAACGGCTGCCGACAAGACATGGTAGAGCACCACCTCTCAGGTGATTAACTCTTGGGAAGTTGACTATTTGAGGACACATCTGTCAAGGGCTCATGACGAGGAGAATGATGTACTTCAGGGCTCCATAAATACACCTTGTGCATCTTGCGTGCAACTTCCGTCTGACATTTTCTGTGCGTATTCTGTGCCTGTCATCACCATAAATAGATTGCCTTATAAGCGGTCTTGCCTCAAGGAAAGAAAGTCCATTCCAGGAAATTGTGAAATATTCTCCCACGAGAACAAACAGGAATCTAGGGCGTGGTGTACAAAGTGGATCTCTCGTGAACTTTTCTGCAGAAGAATTAGAGGAAACGGCTTGCTCGGAGTTCCTGTGCGGTTCTTCGCGGAGGGAGGACCAATTGGGTCTATACCGGACGGGCCGTGCAGCGGTATGTTCAAAACCACGATCCTTAGTCTTCCGTGTGCGATTTCTTTTTGATTCTATCTGGAGGATATTTCCAGGAGAGCGTATTAACATAAGGCGTTACCCAGGGTCGAATGAGATGATTTGTCATCATCATGGCCAGTGCACACAGGCCTCGATTGTTCTGGCCGGTGTTGTAGTACCAGTCTCTGGGACACTTGTATAGCCTATTTGTTCTCAGTTTTCGCCAAGCAGTTCCCACTTCCATTTTTGGGTCACCGCCGACGTCATTCGCCTATGTACCATAACCCACCCAGAGCTACCAATTGACCGCTCCGCGGCTCACGCGCTGACACACCGCGACCATTCGGACAACACTAGGCGCATACTCGTGGTTTTCAGAACTCACACCTTCACTACCGCTCTCACAGAACTCAAGCCCAGAGAAACTCTACTGAAATCTCCTCTTGAACCACCACGCCCAGCTATGCAGAATCCTGAAGAGGAAATCACGGGCGTCATCCTCCGACTCACCTTGGCTCCTTCGCCAGACGTACAGAAGCAGACCGTCGAGCGGTATATGACTTCTGATGTTGCCTTCCGGCATCCTATATGTGCGGTTGAGAGTGGTCCAAACTCTAGAAAGACCGTGCTGGGTATCTACCAGTGAGTAGCCCCCGGTCTTCCACTTGCAGGGGACTGGTCGTCACGCGTTGGGAATAGATGGTATCGGGTTCTGAGCCCCCGTATAAACCTCACTGTCAATAGCGTTGGTGAGTTCTTAGTCTGAGTGCAAAAATGGGGTCTGGATTAACAGCGAGACAGTGTGGGATCCACAACACAATTATGTCTTTCTGGATATTGTGCAATGGTTCAAACTCTTCTTCTTGCCCATTGGTTCGGCTCCGGCGAGGTACATCTAAGCCATTTTCAGAGATCCTATTCACGGCTGAATACCTTCCCCCCACAGACTTTGCGTGCGACTGACCTTGCGAAGAGAGGAAAGCGGTCTATACTATATTGCTATGCAAGAAGACTTCTATCATCCTGATGTACGCTTCCGCACACTCCGATTTTCCCTCGCTCACTCACATCCGTGGTAATGACTAGGCGTTTCTCACTCTCCTCCTCCCTCCACTTGTCCCATTCCTTCGAATGATCCTGGTTATATCAGGGCTGGCTTCTTCATTATATGCTAGCTTCGCTCAATTCCTCGGATTTTGGCGGACGACTGAAGTAGAACATCAACCACCCCGTCCCGATGGCCCGGGAGACGGTGATTTGTACACCAATGGTGGCAAGGATTATTGAAATTGCCTTGCCAAGACAAGATATACCCCTATCTTTTTGCGTGTTCATTCTTGCTAGTAGACTTGAAAATAGTTGTACGTTCCAAGTAGTTATGCGTCATCTTCACCCTCAGATCTCACCAATGCAAGTCTTCTTTTCTCTGCCCATTCCTTTGCTTTCTGCCGTCGCGTCTCCTTCTTTACTTCATCGTCATCCTGTTCTGTGGCTATTTGTGCTTCTGTACTGTTTTGTTCTTCTATTTCTCCATCTGTATCGCCATCCGAACCCGAATTATAGCCAGCGAGCATTCCTAATCCTTTTTGTTCTTTTTCTTGTTTATCTTTCCTCTCCTTCTGTTCAGTCTCCACGCGTAGTTTGGCTTTTATGAGACGCCAAGACCTACTCCATCGACCTCTCAGAAAGGCGAACCTTTTATCGGCACCATGATTCGCAAGAATCCGCATTTCGAGCTGAGCAGGGTTGGGAGTTGAGAGAAGGTGAACTGCCGTACGACGCATCAGCTCTTTCTGCGATTGATCAGGCTGCCAAATGAGAATTAGCCCTCGTATCTTAGTGGTTTCATTGGGGAGACCGACCTCTTCGTCACTTCCACCCCAAGGATCTTCGTCGACTACTTCGTTCTCCTCTTCTTCTTCCTTCAAGCGTGCCCTCACTCGTTCCTCGTGAGCTCTTTCAAGAAGACGTCGGCGTTTCTCATTTCTAAAATCCTCCGCCTCTTCAGGTGAGAAGAAAAATGTTTCTTCTGTATCTGAGGGAAGGTCGGACCATCCAGACGGTGAACTGGGTGCCGTGAGTCCAGAAGAGGTAAAATCCGGTAGGGTATCAAACAAAAGGCGGACATCGTATCTAGAGAATAAAAAGAATCAGTACCATGTGCATACAGAGAAGTAGAAAAAAGGAAATTGACTTGTTGGCTGATATTAGCTGCGATAAAGATTGCAAACCCACAAAAAAGACGATTCAAAATTCAAGAGTTGGGATGCGGTTATAGTGTGTGTCCCTGACGTCAAGTTCTGAGTAGTCCACATTGACCTACCTATCGACCCATATCCCGGAACCATCCGGAACGTCGACTTTGTCCTTGATTAACTTCTGTGACCCGAGGCTTATGGTCTCTTCTTCATTCTGGTCGAAAGGATTGTCGGCTGTGTCACGCCCGCCCGCCCATCGAATCAGCGCACTACCGATCCTCTGTTGACCTGGAGTGCCCAGACAGTCTACTACTTCCAGTGATTTCGCGAGTTCTTGGGCCTGTGGCCCCCGACGAAGATCCGCCTCGTGCGCTTGCACGAAAAGTTTTGGATCCTGGTCTGGCTGAGTCCTATAACTTCGGTTATCATCATGGCGGTGATTCTTCCTATTGGTGTCGTCAAACTGGCGCTTGCGTTTTCTTGTTGTATGCATGGTCAATGAAACAATCCAAGGGGCAGTTAGCCGACATCATGGCTGACATAAATAGTCTGTCCGACTTCAGGGTAATAGCTTCCGTATCAAATATGTACAAAGTAATCAAAGTGTTTCTATTAGTCGTTCAAGAATCTTTTACGAGACTCCTCCGCTGTGGTAATCAGCCATTGGTACTCTTAAGAGATACACCGGCGAGCACTCTCCCCTCCACGGTCTAGATGTCACTCAAGGTTCGAAGATGCGCTGATTCCCTCGACATAGAAATGGGTCGAGGTCATTATAACCCGAGGGGGAATATCATATCCAAGACACCGGAGAAGAGGTGGTTGCTGAAATGATAATCTTAAAACATGTCAATCTAAACTTGGCGCTTGACCTAGTCCTGTCCGTCATGCTCCCCAGCACCCATAACCTCTCCAAGCTTTCTCGCGATATGGCCAGCACCTTCTCCGCTGAACATGATATTAAGATTCTGGAACGTTGCCTTCGCCTCAATATGGGCTCTAGTAAGCATCTTTTCCTCAAATCGCTGTAGCACAGTATACCAATCCGTCCCACCCTCCACATGCGAACGGATGGCATGAGACAGATCAAGTGCATCTGCCAAAGCAAGGTTCACTCCAACTCCGGCGAAGGGCGTCATGAGATGCGCGGCGTCGCCAATCAAAGTGACACTTCAAAATAATACTCAATAAGCACTAATGAGGAAGGGAATAAAGATAGCAGTACATACCCAGGACGTGTTTCCCATTTCATTTCAACAGGCAACATATACAAAGGTCGGACAATAAGTGGGTGATCACTTTGCGTAACCAGCTGCTTTCCCAAGGGATCCCAATCCTCAAACATCAATTCAATGATATCCTTCTTGGATGTTGATTCATCCTTCCAGTCTACACCACACATTTTGGCCCATTCTTCCACGACACGAACCATAGCGTAAGTCCGAACTGAACCGTCGCCATTTCGTTGACTCAGAAAGCCACGTGAGTCCTCGAGTTGAAAACATGATCCCTTTCCGACGCGCTGAGCAAGGCCAGGGTACCTGTGGTCAATGTTCTCGATTCGGGCCTCAATACAGGTGATCCCAGAATAGGTCGGCTTTTCGTTCGTTAAAAGGTTCCTGACCTGGCTCCAGGCCCCATCCGCGCCCACAACGAGATTGAATCCCTCCTCAATCGTACCATCATCGAAATGGAGACTGAATTTCGGAGCACCAGAGGCGGTTAGCGCGTCTTCCGAGATGTCGGTGACTTTCTTTCCCCAGAGCACCGCTCCTTCATCCAAAGAGTCCAGTAGTATAGTTCGCAGCACTTCTCTGTCGATCTCGGGTCGACCACTGGGCCCTCCCTCGCCATCATCGGCCCAAACCACATCCCCGTCCTTGCCCAGAATCTTCATCGCTTCACCGTCAGCTCTGGCGTGCTTCCGGAATTCGGAGATCAGACCGGCCTCTTCCAGAGCAATTTGACCTGAGTCGTGATGGATGTCGAGAGTCCCACCTTGCGAACGAGTGTGACGAGAGGCATCAAGCTCGAAGAGACTGACAGGTATGTGGTTCAGCTGAAGAAGGCGCGAGAGGATGAGGCCACCGGGGCCGCCTAGGTCGTTGTTAGTAATGTACGCAAGGTCAAATAATTGAAGAGAGGATACTAACCTCCGACGATTGCAATTCGAGGTAAGGTCATAGGGAGTTTACAAGGAATTCCAGGCGCAACGCCCGTCCTTTAAGAAGAAAACGAGGGCGCCATTCTGTTCCTGCTTTCTGATTCAAAATTCCTGGTTTCCAAGTTTCTGGCGTCTGGAAAGGCCTTTAGATGACTCTTTGGCCACGCAAGCACGTCGGCCATCACTCGTGCCGATCGGGAGACATAAGACTTGAATATCTGCTGATGACACATAACCACTATCAAACGATTTGAAATTCACATCAATATTCGTACACAGCCAACTAACGAATCTGGTGGGTCAAGACCCGAAAGGAGTCTCTCTCACGGGGTTCTAAAGTGATCAAACCTCCACCAGTCAAAGGTCCTCCATTGTATAATGCGTTGTCCGACAACACACTCCCGTTTGTGTCTTGGTTTCCAATCCGCAACCTGGCACTCCTGTATCATCATCGTCAACGAGAAATATAGGAAGAGGAATGTAGGTGGCACCTTGGTGCAGTATTTGACGGTACATTTTACACATCGGGATGTAGCTGTCTTGCCACAAGCCCGACAGAACGTACATTCCGTGTTTAGGATCTCCCCGATTTCTAGTGCAGCTTTGAGATCGCAGTGGAGTAGCTGAACGATAGTAATGTTCACAGCGGCTGAGTAACAGTGATACTACGCTGGGAGAGGTACGCACCCTGACAAAATCGTCATCCTCGACCCGAATTCCCACTTTCCCATCCATAAAGACGTGGCTATTAGCATACATTATAGCAAACGTATCCCCAACTTGGCACTCCTGCAAGATTTCCGGCGATCTGTCATCAGTGTGAAACGCTATGAAAATCGTTTCGCCGTTGACGTCCTTGGCAAAGTACGCTGGACGGATCCAGGAGAGACATTCAGTGACTTCAGCCAGGAAACACCAATGGTGGCGGGGTTGTAAAATCCCAACTCTATCAGCCTCGTAGAATTCGACGTTATAATCGTTTTCGTAAGGCAGTCGATCAAATGGTGGAAATAATTTCTGAGTGGTCGTGAGTAGACTTTTGACGGGGTCGGTTGACCACTCTACCTTGTCTTTGAAGTTAAGACGAGGGGTAGGCATGGTCAGCAAGCTATCTATCACCGGGTTCTATGCCAGCCTATTTATGACACGCTTGACCCAGAGAACGTGTCCGATTTAAGTTCTGCGCAGCATGATTGTCAAGTAAGCTTTGCACACGAGGTAGGATACACTGGGAGAATTCAAATAACACGATCAAAGTACTCATAGGTATTACATATTAGTTTACAAAAATCCACAAACGATACCACCATGACACACCCCACCGGCAATGTCCTAAGCAGATACTAGACTCCCGAATTCGCGCAAATTCTTGAGGGATGGGGTGAAGAAGTAGCCACCCCCGCGCGGAACGACAAAGTTGGGCATCTTCAATGGCACCTGTGACGGGTCGTTGGCAGTGAGGGGGTCGTATCCAGTCATCTGCCGTGGGGAAGTTGGGGAGGCTTGACCAATAATAGGGTCCAAACTATATAAATATCGTTACTCCCCGTTTCAGAAAAACGAACATCAATCATAGATCACTGACCCAGGAACGAAAGCGGGGTGTGGGTCCTTGCCAATGAACGGGAACGTCTGATTGTTCGCCCAAGCTAAAGTGAAAGGATTTCTAGTCAGAAAACAGTTGAAAACCCGAGAAGGGCATAGGATATATACATCTCTGAATAAACCTGAACGCATCGTTAATGTTGGCTTGGTAACAGGCAAAGAGCAATCCTCGTCCGAGCTTGGTGGCACCGCTGGATTGTTCATCCGCAGAAACCTCTGGGCCAAAGGCTATTCCACGCCTGATGATCCGACGATTATCTATCGCGTTCACGTTGACTCCTCGAGTAGAGTCAGCTCTTGGATTGGTTCGACGGATGTGCCCAGCCCAGGGGCATTTGTTGTTGTCTCGGAATTCATTTGCGAACATGAAGTCGTTGTTCCTAAAGATATGGAATCAGACGACGCGAGAAGACTATCGTATAATAAGAAGCTCTTACCTCTTGGGATCCTTGGCCAAATCCGGGTCATCGTGGAAGGGTGTGATATCGACTGGAGCGCCTATGAAAAAGTAATTCAGATAAGTGTCTTCGTGCACCCATAACCCCACCATACTTACCACTCTTCCATCGACCGACGAGTCTCGCACCCAGCAATTCACTTCCCTGGTCTGCTGGAAGGGGATCACTGGTAATAGGATCCGTCTTTATGGGATTGCTGCCCAGGAACGAATTGAACTCGGGGACCATTTGGAATAGATACCTAAAGACAAGGAAGCTCCCGTCGGCAGTCCAGTCAGGCTGGGGTGTGCTATAGCCTGTAAGAATGAATTTGGCATCGATAGGGGCAGGGCCCGGAACGACAGGATCAAAACCAGCAATAAGAGGGTTCGAAACGCCGTCCAGGAAACCAAAGCTATGTCACACGGGTCTCCATCAGCGGTATGTAAAACAACAAAAACGGGTTTTATACTTACTGCTCATGGCCGGATTCATCTCCCGGCCTAACGTCACCAACGATGCTTGTGATAACTTTGATGGAAGAATGGGTAGGGTCGCTGCCGAAGATCGCATTCACCTGGTTAACCTTTTCCTCGACTGTAGGGTGATCATTACCAGCAACGATAATGACACCATCGATTTGTCCCAGGAATTCGGACTCCCAGTCAGGTTTATCTCCGACCATCGGGTCGTTGAGGTTCGGTGCGTCCTTGAGCGCACCACCCATGAAAATGCCAGTGTCGGCCGACAACGATGTTCCGGTCATTTTATCGTCAGAGATGCCCATCTGTTCGCCAGGTCAGCTATCGAGGCGGCGGGCCGTGGTTAGGAAAGTACACTCACGGCGTGAAGACCTGTGTACGACAGGGAGATGTTCACGCCTGCCATCTTGACTAGTCCTCCCTTCTTTTCTTTCTTGTGTTGATCAATGTCCTTTCTGTCCTTGAGAACTTGTTCCACGGTTCTGATCAAGGGCGCCAATTTGACGAGGTCCTGAACAAATTTCTTTCCATCTACAATCTGGAAGAAAATGAAAGTTTGTGTCTTCTTGGGTAGACCTCCAGCCCTATAGTGGATAACAGCGTCAGGACACCCACACATGCTCCAAATCCAGCGTAACACTTACAGAATATCACCCTGGATGTTGCTTGCGTTAACGTGTGTAGCCATGTTGTGTTAGAACGAGAGAGGTATGGGCTCTTTGCATATACAAGCCCTGTTCCAGCCCTTAAATACCTTTCAACAGCCGGCCACATTCCCGCTAATGCACGATTTTGTATAAGATAATATGCCGCTCATTCTGGCTTTTGACTAGGCCGCAATCGGCGGGCATCAACTTCGTAACATCCCCAGGGAGGTTTCCAGCGTCCGGTGGTGTAGAGGGGAGTTGACTGGTGATGAATCAATGTTGGGGTTCCATGCCCATATTGCACAGGACCGGCCAGCGGCTGTTTCTAAAAAAAGAATATTAGCATGCAATATCTGATGCGTTGGTTGCTTCTGCGACAAAGACGTGTAACTCGGTTTGGGCGCAACACCTGAGTTGATGGTATAGGAGTTTCTTGATTTCTCCTCGGCGTCCGGAAGGTGAAAATGGGCCGTAGACTGTAGGGTGTTTTTGGCACGCGAACCGAGTTCTTATTTTACTACACGGCCAAAGCAGAGCGAGAGGTCAAAGTACGCAACTTACGTCAGACTGCTCCATATCATATCTAGAGCTCCTGGAGCCTACGAAGATGGATTTGGCCACAAGTTTGAGTTTGTTTTTTCAACCGACTGTGTCGGAATACACCCAGCGCGCTGCACAGCTCTGATTTCGGTGTCCCCGTTTTGAAATATTTCCATCAGGTATTCAACTTCAAAAAGTCAATTGTCCCCGGAGTTGGGCATGATCGGCTGTTAAACTTCAGCGTGGACGCAGCTCTCGAGGGGTTTGTGCCTTCATTTCTCCATCTTATGAAACAGGAGATGTTTTGTACGAAATACTCCTTACATGAAATGAAATAAGTAGGTGCACACCTTTCAAATAAAACTTATGGTCACATAGGAGCATCGACCGGGGAATGCAGGCCATTAAGCAAAGTGATAGTCGTCATTCCCTATGTATCTTGCAACAAGCACAGATTAGATTCTGCTACAGCTTGGTGGTGATAGGGCATCAACGAATCAGAAAAAGGATAATACTAATACTTCCAGATACCACTGTTTATTCCGCTCAAGGGCCGTTTCGTGGATTATACCGATGTTCTGATACTATTTAAAGCCTTTGGATACACAAGGAATGGAAACGGTCATTGGCTCGGCGTGACCCATATTCTTGGCAATCCAGTTTACTACATGATTCAGTCATTGCTATGATGATTCCGCGAATAGAGCCACCCAAGACCCATTTATCTCATACATCTGATCTCGAAGCACGGAGCTTCTACAGAAGCCCACAATAGGAATATACCGCAACCGTCTTTCGCCATGGCACGGGTTGGCGCATGTCGCCGCGTCCTGTGAGTCGGTGAACATAAAAGAGAAATTCATATAACACAAAGATATCTCAAAGGAGACTATATTAAACACGGCCCTATCAGAAGCGATGCATCACGGTTAGTTAGGGATGCTTGGCCCCCAGACGGACGAATTCTGGGAAAATTCTTTCTTGTCTTGGAGCACGTTTCCCCACATTCTTCCTATGAGGAAGTAGTCAGGAAGGTGTGTCGCCACAAGTCGCTCCAGCCAGCACAGAAAAAGACTTACCGTTATCAAACTCAACACACGTGTCATCACAGAAGCGCAGTGGGTTTCATCAAATAGGAAAATACCAGTCCAGAGATGGAAGTGGCTAGTTCATTGAAAAAGATTTGATTGTCCAGTACTTTGTGTTGGGTCGTTTACCCTGGTACCGCGTGTTTCTTTTTGTGAGGACCGTTGCCTTCGAGCCGAACAATGCTCTGATTTTTGAGTGAGTTTCCGTCGATCTCGGTGGAATGAGGGCATGTTCCCATGGCGAACCCTGGAATAAAATAGGGCGCCGTGACCCCAAACCTTTAGGACATGATCGAAGCGGGTTTTGAAGGAGTTGAGAAGATGGCGAGACCACATGAACACCTTCCATTTCATGGTAGTTCAGAGTGCTTCAACCCGTCAAGAATACAACAAAAGAACACGTCGCAGGAGTAGATAACATATAGAGCCACAAGACCGAAAAAGCCACACAAAACAAAAGAATCATCGACCATGTCCGTTAATATACGGTGGTAGTGGAGGAACAGAAATATTATAGCCTGAATCACGAGAAGGCGTTGGAGCATACGTAGATATCGCAGCCGGAGCTGGTATTGGAGTAATAAATTGTTCTGCCTGGGAGCTGTGAATCACGTCGATGTCAGTAGATGAATGATAAGCGAGATAAAGAACTTGCCCGAAGCATGCCCTCAAAACGTCGTTAAGCGCTCTCTCTTTATCATCTCTAATCCCCTTTAGCTCCTGCCTCGTTACTCTAAGTTCCTCCATGAGTGCATCGTGTTGCTCCAACGCGTAGCGATGCTTGGCCTTCATCAAAAGGTACATGACCATTGCTGGCGTCCTCCCCTTTACCAACCCCGTTTTAGGGTCGACCTGCTGCGCAAGATATTCCGGGAGCGTAGCCAGAGAAGCATCACCCTCGTCGTCCTTGCCGTTTGAATATCCACCGGACGGGAAAGGTAGTGTCGTATAGGAGGTGAAAGGGGGGCGATCATGGGGGCTGGGTGATCGACGCTGCGGTCGACCGTTGGCGTAGGAACCATTAAAGTAGTCCCTATCCCGCTGGGTGATGAGAGTAATGTCGTCGATGAGCTCGGAAGGTGTGCGTGGCTCGACTTTGAATGTGCTGAACCCAGACGGACCCGCAAAGCCTGAAGATGATGGATGGGGCGGCGGTTGGCCACCAGTCTGCATGGCAGAGGTGGAACCCGAATGATCCTCAGCTCCTCGCTTGCGTTTTCTGTTCCCGCCTCTTCCGGGGGCTGGTGGCTCAATGTTGTGTTGTAGCCGCATGTGTTTGGCGAGGGCGTCCGAACGAGTAAAGGACTTGTCACATTCTGGAGAACAGAGTTTAAAAAGGATTGGGAGTAAAAATAAATGAAGTCTTCTTTTTCGAAGATTGGACACGTAAGGGAGCTAACTTACCGGGCTTAGAGCATGTAAACGGTTTCTCGCCGGTGTGCGACCGGATATGGGATATTAAGGCGAACCTCGAGGTCTGGGGTAGACCACGACGCTGGCACGTTGCCCATTCACATGTGTAACTGGACTTGTGCACGCCAATATGTTCTGAATATATTTCGTTATTGAAAATCCCTTCTAGAAAAGACGCTGGAAACTCGCCGTTGTGGATATGATCAATCAAAGTCGGGAGATGAGTAAACACGATACCACAGTCTTCCCATTGGCATGTTACACTGTCTTCTGGCACTGCCTCCGTACCTCCGTCCTCAGCTCCTTGCGAACCTGCTCGTGACTGTAGCCCAGAAGTAGCTTCTACAAGGTTCTCGCTCGAAGAGTCGTCGTCATCGGGAACTCGGGAAGGCGAGGGTGGTGAAGAGGGTGCCGGCGACGTAGGAACGTGTTCAGCGTCGTTCTTTGTGTTCGCCAAACGTTGTGGCCGAGGCATGGTATGTTCAAGGAGACTTATGTTCTCCACGTCGAACCCAAATTGGCGCCCGTCGGAC
>QFDT01003690.1:0-13464 GCA_003315915.1 Macrolepiota dolichaula | reverse complement strand
GTGATAACTAATAGCAAGCCGAGCGGCCATGAACAACGACCGTCTTTCGTTGTCACGCTAGGGTCGGTGGAGCAGTCAGATTAGAAGGGAGAGACGTATCGACAATTATATACACTATATAGGGGATGATCTGACGGAACACATCGGGTGGGAGAAAACTCGAAAAGAAACGGTCGTGTGTGGGGAGGCAAGGGGGCAAGAAGAACACATACACATTATTCGACACGCGCTAAGGTTTGGGATCTCTGGTATAGTCCGGCGGTGCTTCGGACGGATATGGGTATGATGAAGTCGTACGTTGTGTGGGTATTTGTGGCAAAGGCCTGATTGCAGTAGGCGTACGAAGTGAAGCTGCTTTTTCATGCGAAAAGCCCAACGAATCCGTAGTCCAGCGCGATGGGGTATCAGAACCAGACGTCGTAAAAGAATCATAATATGAATGAGAATGATTGGAAGTCATAAACGAGTGACCATTTCCAACACCAGCACCGTCATTTCGATGTGACGACTGGTGGGGGTGAGGGGCGGTACGGGGACGCCTAGACCGCCCAGGCGGGGTGGGAGGGGTTGGAGTTAGAGTTGATAGTGGTTGGTTCTGTGGTACACCATGGCGAATGAGGGAATGTCTTGGTGTAGACCGAGGTGTGGAATTGGGGTGAGTGCTGTAGCTGTCATCTTCTGTCAAATATTCGTAATCGGAGTCTGCGGCGGTAGTGGGTGCGGTAGGAGGCGCCCTGATGTCAAGAACTTGGGGCCAAGGTTGCGGTGATCGGAGCGGGGATAGCTCGATGGATAATGTTGAAGGTATTTGTGAGTGAGTGTGTGATGAAGTCGAGGACTGTTGGGATTGATGGAAATGGTGAGGAGGGAGTGGGTTTAGTTGTGTGTCTGTCGTGATGTGGCTGGTCTGGTATGAATTAGAACGCGTAACAGTGGGTACATCAACGGGTGACCCATCGATGGTGAACGTCTTGGCCCGCGTACGGTGTCCTTTTCTTCGTTTCCAAAACCACATTGCAAGAATGACGAGGATGATGAAGAGAATACCAGCCAAGGCTATAAGAACGATGCTAAGAGTCCCAAGCCCATGAACCGCTGCCTCGTTGGAGTCGCCTGTTGAGGGAACAGGGTCTGACACGGCACGTCCAGTCAGGTAACGCGATGTTTTAAAAAGAACTGTGTTGGGTGGTGAGCGGAGTCGAGATGTTGAACGCTGTTCCATTAACACGCGAAGCTACTGCGGAGAGGGTGTGTTATTTGAGTGAGAGAGACGCCTGCCGTTCGTGGGTCATGAAGTAAGAGAGGGAAAATGAAGGCACCGTCGAAAACGGGGGGCCACGCAGGCATTATATTAGCTGATTTTCTCGAACCTGCACGAAGGGCTGCTGTTCCATAGACGCGCCCAAAGCGGCTTCTAGATCGGTGTTGAGAACGAGCACCTTGTTCTACTTTTAACCATGTGTCAAATAATAGAACTGGTGTCTAATGATTTTGTGCGCTGGCTTTCTCGTCATGGATCGACTTCTGTCGCCTCCGAGGATATGAAGAATTTTGTCTTCTGAAGCGCTTGGTGGAAGCGCCTGTTGTGGAGAAATGAATGAGTGCTCGGGACGGCTACCTCGGTCGGCTCCGAAAGCCGAAGATGGAAATGTGGTCCTAGCAACAACAGTCATTGATGATCATGATTTCGCGGGAAACAGCTAAACCAAGGGGGGCCCACAATACCAAAGAAAAAAATCCAGGAATTTTATTCCGACGACACAAGTCGTACAACTTGACATATGATCAGCGCTCGGACATATAAGCACCGTCTTCCCCGGAATGACAAGTTAGCGCCGCCAAAACGAGGGCATAAATGATTAAGAACATTCAGATACCAATCGGCACTTGGCGAGGTCAAGTTCCTGGATCTGCTGTTACCAGGCACCTGACACATGAACTACCCTCACTCTCCTTTATACCTTCATTGTTTTCTCTCGTTCCTATATACACTCGACTATTAGGCGGCGCCTGTGTCCCCTCGCTCGACGTCCTTCAAGTCCATATTACATCTACTTCTTCATGTCTCCTGCGCCACTCTATGACTCTTTATATCCTCACGCCCTTCGACAATTACCTCCCCTATCACAGCAGGCAAAAAGACAAGAACAAGATCTTCCAATTGATGGCATAGTATTATTTACCTCTGCCCCCCCTCTCGCAACCCCTTCGGCAACCACCACCTCGAGCCAATCTCAAACCTCCACCACCTCTTCATTTCCTCACTCAACGACATCAACGCCAACATCCACCTCCACCTCCATCATCATACCCGACACAAACCTAGACTCACATCCCAACTCTAACTCAAACCCAAACGTCCTCGCAATCATTCTAGGCGTCCTAGGAGGAATCCTCGCGCTCGCCTTATTCTTCTTTCTCATCCTTCACACTCTACGTCGTCGTCGTCGTCAACGACAATCCAAATCCAAATCCAGCACAGCTGTATTTTGGGAGAAATGGCATTGGGGCGCATATTCGCCTGTGCATGATGATAATGATGTTATGTTTGTTAATCAACATACGGAACGAGGTAGGAGTGATGAGGGAAGAGCACAGGTTCCGGGTCAGTGGTGGCGTAGGTTTAATTTTGTTGGTGGTGGTGGTGGTGATTGGGCTGGTGATGGTGATGGAGAGATTGTTGAGAGTGGTGGTGGGGAGGGGGGAAAGAAAAAGAGGACGAGGACGTTGTATAAAGTCAGAAGTCTCAAGCCGAATGAGAAATTTGAGATTGATTCGGCGGTAGACTTGACCTCTTCTTCGGGTTCGCGTTGATTTTTTTTTTACTTTTCTTTTCCATTGGACATTCATACCACTGGACGTTTTTTATCTATATACCGATTGTTCACTTGGACATCTTATGGACTATTTATTCGTGTATACGCATTAGCTGTTTGTGATACCCACCACACACACGCACACACACACTCGTTGTAAATAACACTGGTAGTATTATCGTGTGTAACTTTCTTTTTTGTGTTTTAGCGGGTGCTACCAGGAGACGGGTTCCAAAAAATGACATTTGAGTTCTAGTGGTCACGGACCCACGTTTCTGCCTCGAGGCCCCCAGACGCTCAACATGGACAGACAAAGGGGCTGTGTCAAAAAGCTCATAAGTTTGGACATACAAGACAACCGATGTGATCATGTCGTCATGTAGGACCCTAGATGGATGTTTCCCCTAAAGGCGAAAAACCGCCGCCCACAGAATTGGGTTTAATGTTAATCAAAGCATCTAACCAAATCTAGAACCTATCGGTCAAACGAAATAACCGTAGGAAGCATAGCTTATGATTACGTTGTTCCGTAAGAACACTCACGCTGGTAACGGAATTAACAAGTAAGATGCTCATTATCCTGCAAAACTACACACAATGTACACATCACATTCAAAATCAAATCTCATCAAAAAGTTGAAGAAAAAAAGAGAAAGAAAAAGATTGCAGTAATCCAAAAAACCTATGCGTCGTCATCTCATTGCAAAATTGTTCGTTACATTACCCATTCATTACCTATTGCTCACTCTTGTATCCCTCAAATCTTCAACTCACGAAACCCACGCACATCAACTCTCCCAGTCCCATTCCTCTTCCACTCACCCTCCTCCTCCCCTCCCTCCCCACCACCACCACCCTCCTTCCCACCTCTTCGATCATAAGGTGTCCCCGCCATCCTCCGAACTTTGGGCAACCCCAACATCTTACGCTGCCTCCTCGTCAACCGCCTATCATCCCCAACCCCAGCAGCAGCAACTCCCAACGCAACTTCCCGTTTTTGTTTACGCGCCAGCGCGGCTTTACCTGGCAAATTCGGAATTTGTTGTTGCTGTTGGGATTTCGTTCGGGTTTTCGGGTTGTTAATTGGGGTTGTAGGTGATTCGGGTCGTTGTGACTGTTGTTGTGAAGGTGAAGGCTCGTGTGTTAGTGTATGCGCTTCTACGCCCGATGAAGAAGCGGGCGAATTAGACAACGACGTTGTAGGTGTCCCAGACTCTCCTAATCCCCCTCTTTCATCTTTGGTAAGACTAGAAGAGGAAGTCGTAGAGAGCGAATCGGATTCGTATCCTCCTGCTTCTACAGTCGCATTATCATTGTTGTCTTTAGGACTTGGACTAGGATTCGTGCTTGCAACGGCCAGCGTTTGCACGACTTCTTGCTCCTCGCTCAAGTTCTCCTTCTCAGGATCTACCACTGCATCTCCTACCTCACCAGTCATAGTCGTAGAAACCACACTAGCGTCCGCTTCTGCACCCCCTCTTTCAGGTCCGGAAAGTCTCGACCGAGCTTTGACCCTTCCACTACCCGAATTCAAATCCTCGATTTCACTCTCGTCAAACGTGCGTTTAGGGCTGCGGTTTGTTCGGTTGGATGCGATGCTGCTCAAGGAGGTGCCAGAGGTGGAATCGGAGGTGTAGTGAGAGTCGGATGTGAGGTGCGGTGCGGATGTGTGGGTTGGTGGATGGGCATGTGGGAGAGCCTCAGCGAATATCGCTGCTTCGGTAGCGATGGTGGCGGTGGTGGATGAGGTAGAGTGTGTGTTGGATGGTGTGGATGTAATGGGTAATGTGGCAGAGGAAGAAGCGGATGTTGAGGAAGTGGTGGATACCTGAGATGCGGGTGGGGTAGAGACGTTTGACGGAGCGACCGAGAGAGATCGGGAAGGTGGTAATCGGAACGTCAATCCTGTCCTTTGTGGCGTTGAATCTGAACGAGTGGCGGCTTCTGATTCGGAGATATTGGCAGAGGATGAATTGCTATTGAGAGTGAATTTAAGTTTGATTTTAAGCTTCTCTGGTTCGACCGGTTCGGCGTTGGGAGCTTCTGTATCTTCCATCTCGTCCTCATCTTCTGCTGATTCGGTATCTTCTCCTGCGTAAGAGGCCGTTTGTTTGCCCTTGTTCCCTGCGGGGGTGGTGTACTTGGTCTTCTCACGAGCTTTCTCGCGTTTTCGTTCTTTCCGCTCGCGTTCGCGTTCCTTTTCGGCCTTCTTACGTTCCTTGGCTGGTTTATAGTCCTCTTGAACGGGAGAAAGAGCCGCGTCGGCTGCAGGGGCAGGACGCTCTTCGACGCGAGGTAAACCGACATGGGGACCCTTGAGGTTCCTTATCGAGGAAAAGTGTTCCCAATCATGATACCTAAGGCAGAGCAGAGTGATCAACAGAAAAGGTCAAAAGGCAATGAGGGTGCGTACGCGACATAAATGGTTGATGTAGCATCGTCTTCCTGATGGTGATATTGATCATCATCATCATCCTTATCTGGAAATGGCGGAGGCCTTGTATCGGAAGTGGGCGAAGAGGCAAACGCCTGCCACTCGATTACATACACAAGGCCTGGTTGGACAACCTTGACATTTCTACGTGCCATATGCGCAAATGCTGAGAGTTCCATGTGACCACCGTAGGTAGCTAGAAGAAAACAAACAAAACAAAGGAAGGGGACGGGCACTGAGTAAAAAATAATAATAATCAAGCCAACGGTCGAAAAGTACCATTTTCCCTCATGCAACGCAGATGGGTATCGATACCTCGCTCATCCTCGACAAAGGGTTCATAGCGAGCCTTGTGGTTCTGGATCCAATCGCAGATGTGCTGGCGGAGTTGTGCATGTTTTGAGTCTGTGCCGTGGAGCTGATCTGAGAGTGCGCGGAAGAGACAGTTTCCATCGCCGATTGTGTTTGCGGCGTAGAGACCGAGCTGGCGTAGTTGGTCATCGAGGAGCTGGGATGTAGCAGGGGGGTCACTGAGGGAGAGGAGCTATGGCACGTGAGGGTTGGTGGTAGGTGGTGAGTTGTAGAAGAGAGAGAGAACATACTCTGCCACGGGATGATCTTGTAGTGCGAGCCTTGACTGTGAAGGGTTACTAGGGCAGATGGCTGGGCAGATTCAACGTACGCTGAGGATTGCTTTTCCGCTTTCCGTGGCCCATCTGGCTGCTTTCCTCGTACTCGACCTTTCTCATCTCACAACAAACTATATTATGTAAGCTCCCTTATTCCCTCACGCTCTCTTCACTCTCACTCACTCTCTCTCCAATCTCTACACACCACACCATGATCATCGACTCAAAGAATCCTCCTCCTCCCTATGCTGCCGTCGCTGCAACACCCCCACCACCAAAAGCAATCTCACCCACATTCACCACACTCCCTCCCCATATTCTTCTAGAGATTGTCTATGCGACTTTTCCACAGACACCCTCAATCGACCATGGTAAAATCGAAAGGCAGCGCAAGACTTTGCTATGGCTCGTACGTTCACTCCGTCTCGTAAATCGTTCATTCTACATCGGTATGTATCCTCATTTCTCTAATTTACTCTGGCTATAACAACTCCGCAGCATGCATGCATGTCCTCAGATCGACCTACCTCCCCGCATACCAGTCCCTCATCCGCCAACCATATACCTCTGACCCCTTCCCGACTACAACAGCCAACGCTCGCTCACCCACATACACCCCCACCCCTACCTCTGCACCCATCCAATCACTCCAGCGGGAAACTGTCATCCTCGACCGCTTCATTGCGCTCAAAGTCCGGCAAGACGTACTTGCAGACGACTCTGAGCTGCATCTCGAGCGTGAAGATTTATTCAAGGATTTATTCGATCATGCCCAACCCAAAGCCCGTTTAGAGGACCTCGTAAGGAAGTACGGGTTCCGCGAAGGCGTGATCAGTATTCCTGGTCTTACTGCTGCTGCTGTGGTTGCTGCACAGCCAAGCCGCGATACCGCAAGAGGAGACGACAGTGCCAAGGCATCGCCTGCGCAGTCTACTTCGAGTCTGACTCTCACCCCGCCTTTATCCCCTTTACCTCCTTCCCCAACACAGCCTCAGTCATCAACATCCAGATTCCTCGGCATGTTCTCCAGGTCGACTAAACCACGGCCTGCCTCTGTTATACCTACACCATACCCCTCGCCTGCGTCTCCTTTTGCGCAAGTACAGATTCAACCGATTCCGTTTTCAAAGGTTTCGATTTCTTTATCTCCGAGGATGGTTGGATTTGTTGTTGGATCGGGGGCTAATAAGCGGACGTTGGTCCAGGTGCAAAGGGTTAAGGATGAGAAGTTGGAGACGGGCGCTAGGCTTCTTGTTGATGAACTCAAGGACTTTTTGATTGCTGAAGGTTATGGACCTCGAAACTAGTTCCTTTAATTCTGGTGCCTCCCCCGCCTTGCGATGATGTAATATGGATATTTATAGTTTATATCTTAATGCCCATTTAGAACGACTGCTTGCCCCTGATACATAGAATTCAACTATTTGTACATTTGCGCAGTGATGTAGAATTATATTGTGATTGTGATGGTCATCTTGTTCTTTGGGAACCCGAAGCATGGTGAGTCATCCCTTGGTTGTCGTATTTCACACCCGACAATCAAACAAGCTATTTTATACACTACCCATTGCTCGAGTCATTCTCAACTTGAGTCATTGTCTTTGACGGAGAGGTCTAAATATTGGATGGCCAAGGGATCACCCCCGTCATACGAATGGGATTGGGTACAAATCCGTAGAATGATGAAGATCACACGCCCTTCTAACCATGGGATTGATACGGCCACATGCGCACGACAGATCCTATTGGTCCTATAGGCCTTAGGATGTGTTTAAATTCGCATGCAGAGGGTTATACCAGACCAACACGTCCCCTGGATCCGATACTATCGCGAGCCAACTGTCTTCCCCTGCATACATAATCCTTGCCTCCCCCGCACCTGCTTCCGATCCCTCCCCTGCCATCCTCTGAGCCCATACCCTCTTCTGAGCCTGTACCCTCCGCGAACCCGGTATTTTCCTCTGACCCCGTCCCCTCCAATCCCGTATCCTCCAACCCTCTACCTTCCCCCAATCCCATGCCGTCTTCCAACCCCCCGCCTTTCCCCAATATTCGGTCTTCCCACAAGAATCGGCCTCGGCCAACTCTCAATTCATTACCGCCATACATTCCTCTCAGGATTGTGTGTTTCGTATTTCCCCAGGTGGCCTCTATTGGCTGTGGTAAGATCAAAGATCAGCACGAGATTTTGTTATGGCTTGTGCGTTCCCTCCGTCGAGTCAACCGCTCATTCTTTATTGGTGCGCATTTCCTATTTATCATAATGTGTACCTTACTGAGTACTCTATATAGCTTGTATGCATGTCCTCCGACATGCCTATCTCCCCGCGTACAGGTGTAACGTCCGGCACCCATATACCTCGGACGCATTCCCAAACGCAACGGCTAATATCAAACCCAATACCCCCAAACCCACTTCAATATATACCCTCCGGCGCGAAACCACCATTCTAGATCGTTTCATTATACTCACAATCCACGAAAATGCACTCGCTGACGAGTCGGAACTATATCTCGATCGCGAAGACATGTTTAAAGATATATTCGATCACGCACAACCTAAAGCACGATTAGAAGATCTCGTGAGGAGGTATGGATTACGAGAAGGAGTTATAAGTGTTCCTCAGTCGAATAGTCGTGAAAAACCAATTGCTCCACCTGCATATCCTGCTCCCGTACCTTCCGCGGCACAACCCCCGGCAGCAAAACCTCAATCTCCTACATGCTCGAGGATTTTCGGGATATTCTCTAAATCGGCGAAATCAAAACATGGTTCAAAGACGCCAACACCCTACCCGTCTTCATCACCACCCTTACGAGTGAAACCGATTCCTTTTTCTAATGTTTCTATTGCTTTGTCTCCTCGGACGATTGGGTTTGTGGTTGGGTCGGGTGCGAATAAGTGCACGTTGGTTCAGGTACAGAGAGGTGAGAGAGGTAGTGAGAGTTTGGAAGAGGGTGCAAGGATGATTGTGGATGAGCTTAAGGATTTGTTGCTTGCTGAGGGTTATTAGTTATGGACCTGATCAAGTGACGGTTGGTTTTTTTTTGTGTAGCTGTATTATTTGTATAGTGGGTTAGAGGATCTCGTAGGAATAGAATGTATAGACAGTTTAGTCCCTTGACCGGTGTCGGTGTAAGTCTTGGAAAGCAGTGACATATTTGTTTTGTGATCAATGATAGATCATGCCACTTTGCTGACGCTTATGGACCTCCGGAATTCATACCTCTACTTTGTCTCCTTCCTGCGATGATGCAATATGGATATATTTATAGTTTAACGCCCGCATTAGAACGCCCCTCAATTGCTCGCTTGATACTAGCCGTCATACATAGAAGATATTAAAATAAACGTTACTCAGACACTCGCAGGACGACGACAGCCGGGCCACACGCAGTTCGGTGGTTTGAATAAGGGGTTGTAAAACAAGGAACCAGAGTAGGGAGAGGATAAGAATGCACTAATTTACGAAGGTATTCACTGCCTCGATCATTGTCAATTTAGGCTATTGTATTTATTGGAAAATATAGGTACTTTGGCCTCCAAAGGCCATAAACAGAGGATTGGTAACTTTCTGGGATTTTCCTCGAACTGAAGTATAAGTATAACTTTGTAAGATGATCAAGAGCAATATGAACCGCTTGCCTTTCTAACCCTGGGAGAATTGCCTCCGTGATGCTGTACAGTGGTCTGGTCTTGTAGCTCAATTAGATGTAAATCAACAGAGATGCGACCGAGTAGCCTTATAAACAAGCTGAAATAGACTTGTTATTGATAGAGTCACATGAGTTGGATCAATTCCATCTATTAGTGCGTCTTCGCTGCGAGCCCTGATCTGGGCGCTGTTGGTATTGAAGCGTGTTGTCGTCCTTCCAAACCACCATGTTACCGAAGTCCGATAATGCTGCCATGGATCAATTACCTCCCCCATATACTCTCCTCCCTGACCCCCTGCCTTCCTCCAATACCCTACCTTCCTCCGACCCTCTGCCTCCTCCCAGCCCCCTGCCTCCTCCCGGCCCCCTGCCTTCTCCCGGCCCCCTTCCTTCCCCCAACCCTCGGTCTTCCCTCAACCCTCGGCCTCCACCGACCCTCGATTCACTACCACCATGCGTTCTTCTTAGAATTGTGGATTCCATATTTCCTCAAGTGCCTTCGGTCGACTGTGGCAAGATCAAAGGTCAGCACGAGATTCTCCTATGGCTTGTGGGCTCCCTCCGCCGAGTCAACCGGTCATTCTACATTGGTGCGCATTATCATGATTACAATATACCTCACTAATTAATCGATAGCATGTATGCACGTGCTTCGGCTCACCTACCTCCCCACATACCAGTCATCCGTCCGACAACCATATACCTCAGACCCATTCCCGAATGCAGCAGCCGACGCTGAACCTGATACATCCAAACCCACCTCTATCCAGGCCCTCCAGCGGGAGACTGCCGTTTTAGATCGTTTCATTGCTCTAAAAGTTTATGAAGATGCGTTTGTCGAAGAGTCAGAGTTGTACCTTGAGCGCGAAGATATGTTCAAGGATCTATTTGATCATACGCAACCAAAGGCACGTTTAGAGGACCTCGTGAGGAAGTATGGACTACGGGAGGGTGTAATAAGTGCCCCCTGTATTGTCCAGCAGAATGATCATGTTACAGTTGAGCAATCGACGCCGAGTGTAACCACTACCACTACCCCACCTTTATCCCCCCTTCCCGGGCCTTTACGGCGGTCAGCAGAAAAGCCTCGATCCAAGAGCTCGAGGTTTCTCAAGATATTCTCCAGGTCGACGAAAACAAAGCTTGATTCGACGACGCCAACGCCTTACCCTTCGCCCCCATCCCCCACCCCGCCAACCCTTCAAGTGAAACCGATTCCATTTTCTAGTGTTTCTGTTGCACTATCTCCCCGGACGATTGGATTTGTTGTTGGGTCGGGTGCGAACAAGTGTACGTTGGTCCAGGTACAGAGGGGCTGTCGATCCGAGAGGCTGGAAACGGGCGCGAAGATGCTTGTAGATGAGCTTAAGGACTTTTTGCTTGCTGAGGCTTCTGAGTCCCGGTCCTAATCCACAGCCCTTTAATTTGTTGTATTGTATTGTGTAATTGCATTATCTGCATAGCGTAATAAGGCTGGATCCGGGTTAGAGGACCTCGGGAGGATGTGAAATTGTAGAGGGCTAAAAATTCCTTGACTCGTGCTGGCATGAACTTTGGAATGGCTAATGATAGATGATGCATCAGAGCACATGATTAGCAGCGAAGCACCGACATTCTTATTCCCTCGTCAGTACCATCAACAAGTCAAACTAGACCTCCAAATCCTTATATATCTTGCCTACATATGTTGCGCTCATGATGTGATATCTATGTCTATGCAGTCGCGAAGGGATTCCCAACAACCTCCGGTCAACCACGTCTCACATCGGTGCGCATTCTCAATACTTACTACACATCCCACATCCTTTGATAAACACACACATATACCATACCAGTTCCTTCCCTCCTGTCCCAGACCCACATGACCACTCTTTCACCTACATATACACCTACCTTTAACTCATGCTTTGCAACTACATATGGCACCGGATGGCACGAATTTGTCAACTTGGATCAATCCTTCGCTTGAAATCTGCAAAAATACGAATCATACACAACCCCAACACCGTTTGATGAGGATGTAGTATTCTTGGTACGGTCTAGCGATACGACAGTTTGCGAGAGAAGAAACCAGTGCCGAAACCTCACTCTTCTGATTCCGGCACTGCCTTTATCCCCCTTATCACCGAACTTGGATTTGGATGTTTTTATCGCGTCTGATGGTCTCGGTCTACGACTTCAAGGATCTTTGGGATGTTTTTTTTGGTGATCTAGTCCAAGGCTCGACTCAGTGATACATGTACCATAACCTATGCCCGTGATTTGAGCCCCCCACCCCCCACAGATATAACCTACATCCCTTTGGTTCTTTTAATGGGTTGGGCGCTGGCAAAAATACGTTGGTCCGGGACCGGAAGGTACTAGAGGCCCTCAAAATGGTTTTGGCGTGCCTTTTCCTCTACCGCCTTGGGACTCTCGGTATCTGCGAGTGCGCTTGTTGGGGTACCTTTTTTCGTGGTATATGTCAGAGACGCGTTCGCAAGCCCAAGGGTCATTGGTTTCGTATTGATAGGCGTCTGAATTATTTATGGAGCGTCAATCAATGCGTCAATCCGCCCATGTGTTCTCTCTAAAACCTTCCCACTCCCACTTACGTGACAGAAGCCTCATATGATCATCATTCGCTCCTTGGCAGCGTCTGCCTGTCTCTCAAGATGATACGACCAACACAAAATTTTGGGCCCTTAGCTCCGCTGTCTGCTTCGATGTTTCAGAGGTGTTTATTGCTCCTGGTGTTTCGTGCTATTTCATATAGCAACTATCATCAAGGTCGGGGGTTAGACAGCTCTGGGATTTATTCGTCACGATGCATATAAGCTCGAGGTTCCCAATCTGAGCGCGCTGAGCCCACCCACGTTTCATTCTACGTAGTCTCGTTCCATACGAAAAGTCCTGCCAACCGCTGCATGGAGAAACGCCAATTTTTCCCGTACGTATTTCCTATATTTCACTATTCGAGTGATCAATCACTCACAAATCTACCAATTCTCAGAGGTCCGTGGAGCAGGCCTTTCACAGGTGCTGGCTGGGGGTCTGTACGTCCGACGAGTCCCGGTGGTCCAAGCTCCAGTAGTTCCTTATCCAGTACACCAAGTTCGGACCGATCCTCAAGCACTTCTGCTACCACTTCTGCTACCACTTCTGCTATCACTTCTGCTACCACTACTATCACCACTTCCAGTGCACAGACTACCAGCACGCCAGACCCGCTTCAGAGCGCTAATCTCGCAAACTCTGCACCAGCTCCCCACAGTACGAACCTCAAACTAATTCTCCCTCTCACGATTACGGCAGTGATTGTTCTGCTCCTGGTCCTTGCAATTGTTTGGTACAAGGTCGTTAGACCACGGCAGCGGAGTGAAAACAGGAAAACGCTTTATCCATTCGACGCTGGAGTCGTCGAAAGAGCTCGGGTGGAAGATACTATGGCAGTCCAACCCCGGTCACGAGAAAAATATGCTAGGGGAGATATAACTGACACCCCGAAACGTGGAGTTATTCAGGTGGATTTGGAGGACCCTTCTCTTCCCGCAACACGTTCTAGTCACCGTGTGGGCGATTCTGGCGTAGAACCCGCGACGGAAAGTCAGACATCGGTGCCAAGTCCAAATGACCATGGGCAACAGTTGGGGAGAGAGTTGCTTATGACGATTGCACATCGACTTGCGGTTGTTGAAGCGGCTGTTGGTCCGATTGGGCAGACACGGACTTCTACTACGACAAATGGCTCACAGCGGGAGGATCAGCCACCAGAATATGTCCCACGCGTGGGCGAACCGGCGAGTCAGGCTAATATACACCCTACGGATAGTAGTGTGACTGGGGAACGCGGGAATTCATGAAATTCGATTGTTCTGCATGACGATTTGTTGTGATTCTTTTTCCTCCTTTGAGACAAGGATGACCTTCGATATCCGCTTTTCCCCTC
>QFDT01003682.1:0-10241 GCA_003315915.1 Macrolepiota dolichaula | reverse complement strand
GACAAAGTTCAGTGGTGGATCTAAAGAATACCTATGTCGAGCTCTGGTCTCCGCTGATGACCTTTGAACGGTTTGTGATCAGGTTCTCATATTGGTATAGTTCCAGATAGTCATGGGAACATGAATTTGTTGTGCTTCGCGTGAGTTGCATTCGAATAGAAGCGGAGGAAGAGATTGCTACCAGACGCCTCTTTCCGACCCTGACTCGAGAAACTATTTTAATAGCTACATAGTGTGTGGCTCTTCGGCACTACTGTTATTGTATCATGGGGTTTGTTGGAGATACTATGAGATGTTTATTGAACATCTACTTGACTACCATAGACGAGGCATGAACGCCAGTGGCGAGTCATTAATCAATTAATGATTGATGATCAATCATCAATCTTTCATTGTACTGATTGCTGCCATGTACATACACAGGCAACCGTGGTAGACGGTTCAAGCGTGGACAAACGAGCACATAGGATCAAGCTTTCGGAGAACTAATTGGAGACACGAACAATGTGAATTCTATCTTGAGTATATACAATTTGTGTTAGATGTGAGTGGGTTGTTATGTATTGAAATCTCCCTATGAGTCTAACCATAAACGTCTACTGGAGCTCTGCTGGGAGAGCGTTGTAGCTGGAGGGGGTAAGCATCAGCGTACCATGATCGCAATCAAGAGATACTCACGCAGGGCAGAGTGCCTCCCAAGCCTTGGACGGGTGAACGGCCGTCTGGATAGTGGCAGGGTCAGCAAGCATGACAGTGGCGAGACCGGCTTGCTTGTGCCAGAAGATGTGGCAGTGGAAGAACCATGGCCCGGCATTGTTCGTGCTGAAGCGGATGGTGGTGCCAGATCCTCCAACCGCGACGGTCTATTATTGACTGAGTGAGGCTTTTGCGGAGAATCAGAGCTGGCAAGCAGAACGCACATCACGACGGATTGGGTTGACCGTGTTGCTGTCGGGCGAAGACATGGATTTGATGACCTGGAAGTTCATCTGAATTCGAGCGGGACGTCAATATTGGTGACTGTATTAGTTCAGAAGAAAGAACTCACACCGTGAAGATGGAGTGCTATTATCATTGAGCAGATTTGTGGTGAATTGCTAATTCAGAGAATAAAGGACAGGCTTACGGTGGGCATCATCGTCGTCGCTGTATACATTGTCAATACCTGAAGGGGGGGAAAAGACCAAATGACGCACGTTGGAGGGAAGACAATCTCGACTGTCGCGTTGGCAGGAAGAACGAAGACATTCTCGGTTGCATTGAAGTCACCAGGTTGCTGGGCACCATTCAAGACACGTTCCAGGGTGGGCGTCTTCTCTGGCAGGAACGATACACCATTTACATTCCAGACGGCCTTTCCGGCGACCTAATTATTCATACTGAGACGTGATCCAAGCTGATAGCATCCACAATACTCACGACTTCAAGGTCCATGTTGAGCGTCACGTCAGGGTCAGAAACCTAGGAAGTACATTAGTGTCCACAGGGAGCACTACTTCCATGCGAGTCACTTACTGGAGTGGGAACAAGGGGCTGGAGATACAGTCAGCGAGTGATGCTTCGAGGCCTAAACTATGTACTTACACGAAGATCAGCTTCAACGAGAGCACCATCGGCGGGACCAGAGGTCATTGGTGCAGTGGGGTCAGCATCCGGAGCACCGGAATACCGGATGATGGCTCGAGACAATGTAGCATTCTCTGTGAATGATTGTTAGTACATGGGATTGCACCAGGAGAGAGACGCCTACGGTGTGGGTTGCGGGCTGGGGATCCACCTACGAAGGGCGCATTGAACCAGTAATTGTCGACTGGTTGGTTGGCATTGAGAACAACAGAGTAGCGCTGGCCAGCCAACATGTCAAACTTCTTCACCGTCAGAGGCTCCGTGAGCTCGCCGTCAGCCTCGATGATCGCTATTGAAATGTATGAGACGGGTGCAGCAAATAACGAGACATCAAGACTCACTCAGGTCGTGGTTGTCAATAGACACAGTGAAGACATTGCGAGCAGACTCGTTGATGACACGGAGGCGGTAGCGCTTGCCCTGCACGACGTTGATGATCGACCAGGCCACCTCGGGGCCACCGTTGAAGCGACCAGCACCATTCACAAGACCAGAATCGGAGACCGGGACGACGCCGGTTGCTTCATATGCGGCCATGAGGGGAACAGAGGATCCTTGCCACCAGTCGGCGAGTTGGACGATCTGATACAAATGATGAGAAGGGGAACCTGTGCAGCAGAGGGAAATCTTACGGTGGTCTCGTCATCGACATCATAGAGGCTGCTGTGGGGGTCAGCGGGATCGTAGATGATCAGGGGACCCCGGAATCCCTATGTAAAACATGAGGACAGAAAGCAGAAAATCAAATGCTGACACTCACATCGACGTATTGGACACTGAGCTCGCTGTGGTACCAGAATGTACCAGCTTGAGACCCGAGAGGCACAGTGTAGGTATAGCTGGTTTGGGGAGCAATGGGGCAGGCGTTGATGAATGGTTCAGCCTCCTCGTATGCATTTGCAGTTTGGAAGAATATCCCGTCCAAGTTCTGCTTTATGTCAGACGGCGAGTTACAACAAGCGGAAAGTAAAAGAAACCCACGAGGGCCGTGCTTCGGCGCATGGACGCGTCGGTCTGTTACGTTGACCTCATCAATACGGAGTATAACGCCGATGAACGATCAAGAACCTACCAGATTGTTATTGACAGTCACTTGGAGGGTCTGGCCCTTGAATGCAGTGATCGCAGGACCAGGGAATTGCCCGTTCGCAACCACAGTGCCTGTAGGTCATGAGCAACACGTCTAATACTGTAGTTGGACGCGACATACTCCTTTGGAAGCCATCGGGAGCGAGCTGTGCATTGACGACGTCGATGGTGACCGCCTTGTCAGCCCTGGACTCAATCGCAGCAGAGAACGCGACCTTGAGTAGCGAGAAGAAAAGAGCTGATGTGAAGAACCTCATTCTTGTGCTTTGTGCTTTGAGACACTGATGAGAGATACCTCCGTGCTCTGGCTTTTTATACCTCGGTAGTGGGCGAGTATTGTATACAGAGACCCTGCTCTTTGGTATCCATCGAATCACAGTGAGTGGGCTTCAGTATTTCGATGGACATGATAGGCCGCAGCGCAGGTGAAACGCAGTGTTCAGCAGCAATGAATAGACACCTAAAGTTTGAATGAATCCAGATACGTACATAGGAGAGCGTGAGGATCTGTCTGGTGGTCGGCTCTCTGTGTATTGAATGCTGTGATGCGTTAAGGGGTTGGTATTAAGAGAATGTGGTATCCTGGGACGCGAGAGGCATGTCTGTGTGGATGCGAGCAGTTAAATCGAGTGTGATGATTGGACCAAACATGGGTTCTAATTTTGGTAGCGAGGAGACTGTGATGCCAAGGGAAAAGTGGTATATGAAGATAATTATAGAACATGGTACCAGATGGCACGACGAATCTCGTCGAGAAGTACAGCAAGGCTCATTGAATAACCGTCTGTCTGTCGCAGCAGGAACGTCATAGATTTGCGGTCCCGGGATGTGGTGACCGGTTGCTACTGAGAAATATGACACGTGGCTTAGTGTAGCCACGGCCCGGCTCCTAGAGCCGGAACTGATAGCGCCAAACCAGAATAGGACTGGGCCGAGCTGAGTCATTGACTAACGGCGCGAACGGTTCTGGTAAGGGTTCTCGCTAGAGCTGTCCTATCATTACCATTTTAAGTACTTTTTGATAAAATGTTTCTGGAGGAAAAAAAACATGCAAGAACAGTAGATACAGGTGACGAGAACTTACCTGAGGTGTTTCGAAGGTGTTCACTTAATTTTGGAGGCCACAGACTACTTTGATTGGGGTTGGTGATATCAGCAAGGTGTGATATTCCCACGACCCTTGCCATGTATCCAGCAGCTTCATGCTGTCGCCTCGGGCCCATGGGGTGTTGTCTCACTTGAAACGTGCGTTATTGTTGACAAAGCAGCATTAGCGCTGGTCATGCTCTCGTCACATGTCACATCACGTGACAGCATAAGCGCCGTCACGGGCGCTCGGACCGGATCATTGACTCTGATCATACGTTGATCATCGTAGCATTGATCACACAAGGCTGTGCGGAATGATACCAGCACGCTTCCATTATGCTATCTATTATTAGTTCAATAGAATAGCTGACAGTTCTCCGATTGCATTCATCTGCATCCGTCAATGTGCTTGTCAGCGTAGTATGCGTAGTGTAGTTACCCTGCACCCTCTATGGTATATAAGGACTACTTAGATAGCCAATTATGATAACTTTCTCTGCTCTCTTACTCGCTCTCATAAGCTCAAACAAACCCTTAGTTCAAAGCTCACCACCGTCTCATACCAGCAAGGCAAGTGATTTACCTATCGTACACTACCATGCATACTCGTCGTACGCTTTGCTTTCAACAGGTTATGGGCCCCGGTTAGCCTGTACGATATGCGAACCCGTATGTGCGCGTCCAGCCTTTGGCTCACGCTGCACTGCGATCCCCGCACGTCGAGGGTACACCGAATAGCCTTGTTGACATGGTGATGATCGTCCTTCGGGCTCGGATCAGACAAGTTCACCTGTCCCCAATTCGCTTACCCTTGGTCGTACAACACCGGCGGTTCATAGCTCGTTGGAAGCGTTCATTCGCTCACAACTTGATGCTTACGAACCTTGCTTCATGCAGATCACAATGGCCTCTACCGTCATCGCCAACCTCCCCATTCTCAACGGCGCCATCGACTACGACGAGTGGCAATACGACGTTGGAGGATACCTCGACCGTTTCACGATGACCTGCCCCAACTTGGGAATGGTTACCCTTGGGGCTGTGATGCGCGGTACCATTACGTGCCACCCCGATCCCACTCCCGCTGTTCTGGCTACCGGGAACACTCCCGCAGTCGCCGCTGGCCCCGCGCTTACACCAGCGCAGAGAGCCATGCAGAACGAGTGGGACATGGTTGATCGGAACGCCATTTCGGCGATCACACAGCAGCTCGGGAAGGAGATACGCAGACACTCCTTTGACACGAGTCGAGAACTCTGGGAATCACTCAGGACTCGCTTCGGTGGCTTTACAGTCACCTCCATTTTCCAAAACATCGCTTGGTTACAAGACTTCCACTTCTCCGGCACGGCTGATCCCACCACGGAGATTGCCGCCTGGGTCAATAAGATTAACGCGCTGTCCGCGAATAATCTTGACATTGACGAAGCTGTCCAAGCGTGCTGGCTTATCCAGCAGATCCCGCCTGCATGGGATCATGTTAAACAGCGATTAACCTTTGAATACTCCCAGTCCGTCCAATCCCTCAGCATAGGGATCGTTGCCGCCGCCGTCCATCAGGCATATGACAATGCGCAACAAGCGCACGCCAACGCCACCCGCTTCTCTGGGGTCCGTAATCACAGACAAAACCCCAACTGGAACCGCCAACGAGGTGGTAATAATAATTCTGGAGGAGGCCGCCAACAGCAAGGGCAGCCGCGTTCACAGCAGCAGGGGAACAACAATCCGCGCCCTCCGGCGCAACCCCAGCAGCAGCAGAACCAGCAGCCACCACCCCAGAATAACCAGTCTGGTCAAAACGAAGATCAGAAGAAGCGTGGCTGCCGCGGCGGAAGGAAGAAGAAGGCAGCGATTGCTGCAGCAGCAGCTACCGGCCCGGGCGCACCATCTGGTGCCGACCCTTTTGTCCAGCCGGGACATAGTTCAATCGCTCCAGTCGCGAATGCCGCGACTGTATCTTCTTTGGCCTTCACCATGATTGCCAAACATTCCACTCCCCCCTCCACTCGTACCCTTCTCGCTCGAATGAGTGAGGCCGAATCCTCTCCGGCTGCATTTGCTGCAACCGACTCTGCTTGGGAGATGCCGCCTGAAGGGCATCTGTGAGGAAAGACGGCCTATCAGCAGGCCAAGCGTCGTGCTGTAAAGCGCTACGCGAAGCGTATGGGACAGAGGCTCGAGCGAGACACCTCGCCGCCTCAAGATGGCTTCGACACTGCGTTCTGGCAACGCACCACGCCCTGTCCCCCTTCGCCCCTCATCACTTCAATGGAGTTAGATGATGACGCTGTCTTGCTGGGTACTCCATATGGGAGCGACTCATATTCGTACGTATCACCCATTTCCATCTCAGAATCATCAGCTGACATGAGTTCTCAGTCTCGGGCGTCGCTCGCCCTCTCCTCCCCCCATGTGCGACTAGAGCGCCAAGCGGTGATGTCGGAGATTATGGACTTTGTTACGAACCATGTAGTATATGATAGCTATGATTGTACTGCTCCGCTGGCCTTGATGGCCGAACATGAAACTGTTTCCCCCGCGTCGAGTTCAGAACCTGAGAGTGTGAAATGTGAGATTGCATCGTGCATAGACTGCACTGCAATGGAAGTGTCCTATGGAAACAGGACGGATGCTCTATGGCTGTTGGATTCTGGTGCCTCGCGGCACTTCTAGCCATATTTAGACGACTTTACGCAGTTAGACCAATCGGTCGAATATGGATTTGTAACCACTGCGTCCAAAAGGCTCCCTATCAAAGGTCGAGGCACAGTCGTCATGCAGCATCATGTGAACGGGAAAAAGAAGATAAGCCATATTTGGCCAGTCTACTATGTTCCCAAGTTTGTATCACAGCTCCTTTCGCTCGGCACATTCTTAGCCGAAGGCTTGAAAGTTGAAGCCACACAAAGAAGGACGAACCTCTTTACGCCTCAAGGCAACGGTTACATGGAAGCTGTTCCCCGCCAACCTGGCGGGACTATCCATTATGTACATACACGTGTCATGAATAATCGCGCATATGGAATGTCTGTAACCCTTGATGCCTCGACTTACAATCTCTGGCACCGTCGACTTGGACATCCGTCACACGACGTCCTCCAAAAAGTCCGAGACCACACATGAGGCATTGCACCTTTTACTCCCAGGGGTACCAATGTTTGTGAGGGGTGCGCTCTTGGTAAGCAGCACCAGAAACGTTTTCCGCCTGTCAAATCAACCGCGAAACGTTATCTTGAGGTCATACACTCAGATCTCATGGAGTTTCCCACCCTTTCGTACCACAAGTACAAGTGGGTGATAACCTTCGTTGATGAATACACCGGCCATGCGATTGTAGCGTTCCTCCGCCACAAATCGGAAGCATTAATTGCTTTTGCAAACTTCGCGGCAACCGCCGAGAATGCATATGGCAAGGTTAAACGCCTTCACACTGATAATGGAGGCGAATATTCATCCGAAGCGTTCAAGAAATTCCTCTCACAACAAGGTATTGAGCATACGACGTCTGCTCCCCATATTCATCAGCAGAACGGTCGTGCGGAGCGGTTTAACCGCACTATACGCGAAAAGAGCGAAGCGATGCGTCTACACACAAACTTCCCAGAATCTTACTGGGAATTCGCCATTCAAACCGCGGTATACCTTTACAACCGCACACCGATGCGCTGATTAAATTGGCAGATGCCCCAGGAAGTCAGGACCGGAATTAAACCAGATCTGCAACGACTAAAAGTGTTTGGCTGTGGTGCTTTTGTGTTTATGCCACCTGAGAAGTGAAAATCTAAACTTAGTCTGCACTCGGAGCCGATGCTCTTCATTGGCTATAGTGGCGACGCCAATTATAAATTCATGCGTCACACAGAAGGTAATGTGATCTTCGAATCACCCACCGCCATATTCGACGAGGATTGGTTCCCGAAAAAGCCAGTAGATGCGACCCGCCGTAAAGAGGCGATAGAGCGTGGCAGTATTCCACGTCTTCCTCCGTCATTATGCAATGATGACGGAAATAGTTCCAACAACAACCCTCCCCCACCACCGGAATTCCCCGCTACTGGTGCAGTGCCGTTGAACATCCCCGTTCCGTCTGTGCCTCAGCCTCCAGCACATCCTAATGCTCCTCCGCCACCAGCGCGCGAACCTTCTCCGCCTGCGCTGGGATCGCCTCCGAGATCTCCACCAAGAGATCCCCCTCCTGCTCCTCAGCCTCCGTTGAACGACCGGCAAGCTCCGGATCGTGTGCCAGAACCTCAGCCCCAGGAACCACGCAGATCTTCGCGTGTTTCACAACCACCATTGTGCCCTGGCAACGTGTACGGCGAAAGGAGAATCCCATCTCACATCATCCGCGACTACAGACGCGAAGGTGAATGGGTTCCTCCACAAGAGCGACTCATGCACCACCGTGCTTTCCAATGGCATGGTGCATGTCCACCTGCTCAAGACCTTGCGCCAGAACAAATCGCGGAAAGACGCGCAAATATGTATAGGCAGCATGTTGAGCAAGGGTTCTTACCCCTCTTCCCAGATGAGGAACCAGCAAATGCCGAAGAACCCATGGACGAAGACGCCCTGATCGCTAGACTAGTGGAAGAAGGGGGGCAAGATTTGATCGACTTCCTTTGCGCGAAGTCAGTGGAAGTAATTGAGAAGCCCGGGATTCCGAAGCAGCATCGCGATCTGAAGCATTTACCTGCTCAGGAGCGCGCAAAATGGGAAAGCGCTGAAGGTGATGAGATTAAAGCGCTAAGAGATTGACAGGTATACGAGTTGGTTGATCTACCCAAGGGGAGACGAGCGATCAAGAATCGCTGGGTCTACACGCCTAAGTCGGACGGACGATACCGTGCTCGACTGGTGGTGAAAGGATTCTCCCAGATTGAGGGAATAGACTTCGACGAGCTATTCTCTCCTGTAGTCCGGTACGAAAGTACGCGCCTTCTCCTCGGCCTTGCGGCTTTAGAGGATTGGGAAATAGAAGGTGTCGATGTAAAGACCGCCTACTTATACGGACATCTGGACAAAGAGATCTATATGGAACAGCCAGAAGGACACATAATTCCTGGCCAAGAGAAGAAAGTGTGGAGACTACGTCGAGCGTTGTACGGCCTTAAGCAAGCCGGCTTATCCTGGTGGCGCGAAGTATCCGCGTCCATGACCAAACTGGGATTTAAGCGATGCAAATCCAATGCCGGCGTGTATATTTACCGCGACAGTAAGACTGGCAAACTTGTCATTGCTATAGTCTACGTCGACGATGTGCTATTTATGGGAAATGATCCTGCCCTTCTGAAAAAGAAGAAAGGGGAATTCAAGAAGCAATGGGATTGCAGGGACACATCTGGCAATGAGTTCCTTGGCATGTGCATCCGTCGTGATTGAAAGAACCGGAAGATTTATCTAGACCAGCGAGACTATTTACAGAAAGTCTTGGAGAAGTTCGAGATGACAGCGTCTAAACCCGCATCAACTCCACTCCCTGACGGCTACCAAGCCCTCACCAATCCGGACCTGGTTAATCCTACGATCCGACTCCGCTTCCAACAGGTGATCGGCTCCCTCATGTACATCATGATCGGAACACGACCCGACATCAGTTACACCGTGACGCAACTTTCGCGACATGCCCACAACCCAACTCAGGAACACCTGAATCGAGCTTATCAAGTTCTTCGGTACCTGAATGCAACCCGACTCTATCGGATCACGCTAGATGGGGGGAAGGGTGAAGGAATCATATCCTTCAGCGACTCTGATTGGGCAGCCGACCCAAACACCAGACGGTCATCTACTGGGTATTTTGTCTCGATCGCTTCTTCAGCGGTCACGTGGACTACTCGTGCGCAGAAGACAGTCGCGTTGTCCTCAACAGAGGCCAAGTATATGGCGCTTTCCGATGCAAGCCACCAAGTAGTATGGATCAAGCAACTAATGGAGGAGCTTGGATTC
Source organism: Macrolepiota dolichaula (assembly GCA_003315915.1). NCBI lineage: Eukaryota > Fungi > Basidiomycota > Agaricomycetes > Agaricales > Agaricaceae > Macrolepiota > Macrolepiota dolichaula. The sequence continues at coordinate 485 of QFDT01003682.1, read as the reverse complement.
ATCCTACCTTCCCTTCCATTGTGCGGTGACAATATGGGGTCACTATTCCTTGCACAGAACGAATCTGTGGAAAAGCGGTCGAAACATATCAACATTCGCTACCACTATATCAGGGAGGTAGTCATGGATAGAAAGGTCACCTTGGAGAAAATCCTTGGTATGCAGAATCCTGCAGACCTTCTTACCAAGAATCTCGGCGCGGTCAAATTCAAATATTTCCGTGACAACTTCTACGGGCTCGAGTTCATCGAGACCAAATAGCGCTGAAGGAGCGCTATATAAATACCTAGACGCTCAGTCCACGCGGCTATTCGCAGATGTGACTTCGAGCATAGGGGAGTGTTGACAAAGCAGCATTAGCGCTGGTCATGCTCTCATCACATGTCACATCACGTGACAGCATAAGCGCCGTCACAGTAATGTGCTAGTTAGGTAGTAGAAGTGAAATCAATACAAAATCACTATAAGTCGCAATGGGTCACTAA
>QFDT01003681.1:0-15956 GCA_003315915.1 Macrolepiota dolichaula | reverse complement strand
GACCCTCGCGGACATCAGTGGAGCACTGAGAGAGGGGACTGAGATGCTGGGGGCAAGAGGCCCCGAAGCTGGCAATGCTCAAGGTGATCGTATACCGGTCATTGAGCAACGGGGTGGTCATGATAGTGACCGCTCACGTCCGAGTACCTCCCATTCTGAGAGAGTGGTCGGAGGGAAAGGGAACGATGAGGTTCCCGAGTTCCATGCTCATGGTAGCTCAATCTCGCCCATGGCGACGCCTGGGCTGGAAGACTTCGGAGTTGGACAAGGTACCAACTCCCCAACAGAGGATAAGTCGCTGGTCTTCAGTGGACGTGAGGACACTGGTTACAGTAGTCCCCACCAACCTACAAACGGTCGACAGTCACCGCTCTGGTCTGACTTAGAGGATGATGGGGAATTGGGCCCCATACCTATGCTTGAGACTGTAAACTCTGGGGACCTACAGCCCCAGCAGAGCATCGATGAATACATATTCGAAAATGTTGAACTACGCCGTAAACAGCGTGCCCGGCGTGAAAAAAGAAAGGTGTATATACAACACCTGGAGGATGAACTCAGGACCCAGAGGGATGAGATTGCACAACGCTCAGCCTCAGATCACCCCAGCAGGGGAGGTAGGGGCCCCTCAAGGCACTGGGCAACCTGGGTTAGTCCCTCGGTTCAACCGGGCATCTTCCCTACTCCCTAAGTCCAGCCAATTGAAACAAGCTATGAGTGGACCAGCCGTACGGCCAGCAGCAGCTGTGCCAGCCATCCCTCACAACGCCAAGACCACAACTGGCGGTATAGGACCAACCTCGGGAAAAGGGAGCAAGTCCGCTCCAATCACCAGGTCGGGAAAACCCACAGGCACTGCCAACGTACCAGCCAATGATCCAGGCCTCATTGGCCCGGAATTATTTGATGAGGAACCAGAGTCAGACCATGATAGTGACTCAGATGGTACCCTCCGTGAAAAGAGGGAGGCACGCCAAAAGCACCGGGCTCAGTTGAAAAAGCTTCAATATCAGTCCCAATTCATCAAGAATGACCCGCCATTTGTCTACAAGGGGGAGGTGCAGGCTTCTACCTTTAAGAGATGGTGTAACGAATGATAATTTTTGGTGCGTGCGCAGTGTTTGATGTATATGCTCAGGCTAACAATTTCGAACTGTGTTCGACAACGCGACAGTTTATTCAGTAAATACAAGTACAACGAAAATTGAACATAGCGTACCTGTGTTCAACAACACGACAGTTGACGAACACCAGGTGAGACTTCTCTTTTATATACTGCTTCATCGTACTCCTGACTTTCTAGGAGATGACCCCTTTATGGTATTACATGGTATTCTACCAAAAACATGGTAATCTCCCAAAAAGCTGGTAACCTCTAAAATAATGGAGTATGTATGCAATAAAGCTTTATGATTACATTGCATTTTAGTGCTTTTCGAAAGATTGTAGATATGGTTCAAACTTGTAGGACCTTATAAAGTTTGAACCTTTTTGCTGATGCAATACAATGCTGCCACCTCTCGATACTCCCACTCAGTGAAGTATGGGAACAACACCAAGCCTCAAACAAAAATTCTCGAAGGCTTTGCGAGGGACTTGCTTCATAAAAACATCTGCGAGCATGTCCTTTGTAGACACATACTTAAGCTTGATGTCCCCTTGCTCAATTCATTCATGAATAAAATGGTGTCATATATCGATGTGTTTGGCACGAGAGTGATTGACTGGATTTTGAGCAAGAGCGATGCTGCCCTGATTATCAGCATGAACAATGGTGGCAGATACCTGAGGATATCCCATCTCAGCGAACAGAGTTTGCAACCAGATAGCCTCCTTCATTGCATTTGACGAAGCCATATACTCTGCTTTGACAGAAGAGGTAGCAACAGATGGTTGCTTCTTTGATGACCATGCCACAGAACTCCCAGCGACCTCAAACACAAAACCTCTGATGGAGTGTCTGCTGTCCGGGTCCTGTGCCCAATTAGAATCCATCCAACCCACCATGTTATATTTCCGTGGGGCTATCGTGTACTATAATAATCATCCATCCCTATCATCGCCCCGATTGTCATGGACCTATCACCCCTCCGCTGTTTCTCTACTTGCGCTCGATCCATTGTTTACTCAGCCTATATGTCATGACTTACTCAGCCGTCGGTACAGACTCTCCGATAGGAATACCTCAGTAGTATATATACACCTAGATACTCTGCTGTATTCCCTACGCTTTACCAACTTGTTGATTCCCCTTCTCTACTCTCTCATCGCCCTCAAGTCTTCATCACTTGTTGCAACCTGAGTTGATCACTTAGGAAGGTTGTAACATTTGGTAAAGTGTTTATAATTTATTTTGTAGAAGAAGGTTATTGTGTATGAGCCTTAGCGGACCTGCTTCTAGAGACAGGACCAGAGAACCGACGCCAGCATTAGCAGAGGAGACTACCTCTGAAGAAGAGACCTCATCGGAAGATGAAACCACTGAGGAAGAATTCTCAGACAAAGAATTACAGGGCAACGATAATGCCAACGAACCGCCAGACACAGAAAGTGACGACACAGAAAGCGACGACACAGACAGTGAAGAAATGTCCGACCAGGAAATAGCACCAGCAGCACCCGCAGTAGGCCACGGAAAATCGCTCGTACCGGAGCCAGGGTTCTTTGATGGAACCAGGAATAAATTCGAAGATTGGTGGAGAGCCACCTTGCTATTTTTGAAGTTCAACAGAATCGAAGGGGCTGACGACAAGGCCACAGCAGTACTAGCATGCCTCAGAGGAGGGACGGCAGGACAATTTGCCTCAATGAAACTAGCACAGTTGGGAGGCGAGGACGATACAGTCAATTGGGACGAATTCGTGAAAGAGATGGTATCCACATTCGGGGATCACATGGAACAACCAGAAGCGGAATGGAAGATCGAGACATTCAAACAGAGGAACAAGAACACCACCAACTACCTTGTGGAATTCAGGGTACTCAAGATCAAAGCCCGCACAGACGACGCACACGCACTCTTCCTGCTCAAAAGGAACGTACACCCGGACATAATCAAGACTATATTAGGATATCCGGCAGAAGGAATGCCCCACACCTACAACGAATGGGTCAAGGTGATATTATTGGTTGGGAAAGGATACGAGTCAACAGAGTCTAGAGACAGACACACCACATCAGGCATCACATATGGAGGAATGGGCCAACCCATGGAGATAGGACGACAGGAATCCCGTGGACCCAAATGCTACAACTGCGGCATCAATGGACACATTGCAAAGGAATGCAGGAAGCCGAAGAAGAAAAGAGGAGGATGCTTCAATTGCGGAAAAGAAGGCCACATTGCCAGGAATTGCAGAGCACCAAGGAAATCCCAGAACAGGGGAATAGAGAACGACGAAGAAGAAACTGAGCAGGGTTTTGTCGAAGGGTCTGATTGAGTGCGAAATCGAGACCCCATGTATCTAACTTCTCTTCTAAATCATATGTTATCCCACAAAGAAGAAAAGGAGCACGAGAACTTTTGATCAAACCAATGATAACAACCAAGACAGGCACAAAGAAGGTCGAAGCAATCATCGACACAGGATGCACAGACACCTGCATTGGCAGGCAAACGGCAAAAGAGCTGCAACTACCCACGACACCACTAGAAAACCCAAGGATGGTGTACAACGCGGACGGAACAACCCAAAACCTGGTCATGGAAAAGGCCATGTTCGAGATGGCAATTGGAAACCACATGGAGCATATGGAGGTGCAAATATCGGACATACAATCAGCAGAACTATTTTTGGGCCATGATTGGATTATGGCGCACAATCCAGAAATAGATTGGAAGGCTGGACGGATCAACTTCACCAGATGCCCGGAAGGATGCAGGGTACAACACGGAAACTGGGAAACCCACAATCGGACAACAAAGACTGAAGAAGCTGAGGATGACATTGAGAAAACCGCCGACCCCACAAAAGCAGAGGATCTACCACACTACCTTCGAAGGTTCACACACCTATTCAACAAGAAGAACTTCGATAAACTACCAGTACCAAGCGAATGGGACCACGAAATCAACCTGATGGAAACAGCACCCAAAGACATGAACGCCAAGGTGTACCCCATGACGGTCAAGGAAAAGGAAGAACTCCGAGAATTCGTAAAGGAAAACCTTGCCTCTGGACGCATCAGGCCATCCAAATCCCTGTACACAGCACCATGCTTCTTCATACCCAAGAAGGACAGCAGCAAGAGGTTGTGTCAAGACTACAGAAAGCTGAACCAACACACGATCAAGGACAAAACACCACTGCCGCTGATAGAGGAGGTTATTGACAAACTGAAGGACGCAAAATACTTTAACAAACTGGACATCATATGGAGATACAACAACGTCAGGATAAAGGAAGGACACAAGTGGAAAGCTGCATTTGTCACGAACGAAGGACTATTTGAACCAACGGTCATGTTCTTTGGGATGTGCAACTCCCCAGGAACATTCCAACGGATGATGAACTGTGTATTCAGACAGTTACTACAGGAGGGTATTCTAATCAACTACATGGACAACTTCGTGATACCTGGAAAGACGAAGGAAGAATTGGCAGAATGCACCTGCAGATTCCTGGAAATAGCCGAAAAACACAACCTGTACTTCAAGAGGACGAAGTGCATGTTCAACACAATGGAAATACCGATCCTGGGCACCATCGTGGGAGATAGCAAAGTGAAGATGGAGGGGGAGAAAATTGAAGCAGTACGAAACTGGCCTACCCCAACAAACGTCAAAGGAGTGGAATTGTTCCTAGGATTCGCAAACTTCTACTGGAGATTCATCAAGGGATTCAGCGCAATTGCAGCACCGTTACACAAGGTTAAGGGCAACATGGGATGGATGTGGGAGAAAGAGCAACAACAGGCATTCGAAGAACTCAAGAAAAGGATAACGGAAGAACCAGTATTAGCGCTACCTCAAGACGAAGGACAGTTCAGAATGGAAGTAGACGCATCGGGATACGCAATAGGAGGAGTACTTTCTCAACTTCAACATGACAAGTGGCACCCAATAGCGTTCATGTTGAGAACCATGAATCCGGCAGAAAGGAACTATGAAATCTACGACAAGGAACTACTTGCCATCATGGAAGGTCTCAAATGATGGAGACAATACCTATTGGAAGCCAAAGAACCATTCGAGATCTGGACAGACCACAAAAACCTGAAGTACTACAAAGAACCGCAAAAACTCAACGGACGACAAGCCCGGTGGTACCTCAGATTGCAAGACTACGACTTCACGCTCAGACACATCCCGGAAAAGATGAACACCAAGGCAGACATTCTATCCAGGAGAACGCAAGAAGACAAAGAACCCGAACCAAAGGTTACCATACTAAAGGAGTCCCTATTCATCAGAAGAACCAGAAATGAGCATCTGACACCGCCCATACGAATATTCCGAACTGAGAATTACCAGATTACCCCTAAAGAGGAATGGAGCACGGAGATAAGGAACAGGCGACTTGATGGACAGGTATACAAATGGCTAAAGGAAGAACCAGAACGCACAGTTACCACAGACGGAATAACCTACCGGGATGATCGCATATGCATACCCACAGATGCAAAGCTTCGAGAGAAGATCCTCGCAGAACATCACAACCCACCCAACGTTGGACACCCAGGGCAAAAGAGAATGTTGGACCTTCTCAAAAGATCGTATTACTGGAACACAATGAAAGGTGACATACAGAGATTTGTAGAAGGATGCGACAGCTGCCAAAGAAACAAGGTACTACGCCACAAGAAGACAACCCCGCTACACCCCATACCTCCAGCAGAAGGACCATGGACCGAAATCACGGTCGATATGATCGGACCACTACCAATGTCCAAAGGAGCAGACGCAATCTTGGTAGTAGTCAACAGGTTCTCCAAGATGATCCGACTTATCGCAACCACAACGACCCTAAACTCAAAGGGTTTAGCCGAAATATACAGGGACCACATCTGGAAGCTACACGGCGTCCCAAGAGTGATCATCAGCGATAGAGGACCACAGTTCGCAGCGAAATTCATGGAGAACCTATGCAAGGCCCTAGGAATCAACAGAAGACTATCCACAGCATACCATCCCCAGACGGACGGACAGACAGAACGTATCAACCAAGAAGTGGAAGCATTCCTACGACACTATGTGAACTACCGACAAAACGACTGGGCCGACTGGCTAGCGACAGCAGAATTCCAGTACAACGACAAACAACACAGTGCCACAGGACACTCTCCATTCTACATCAATTATGGAAGACACCCCTGGAAAGGGAACCTGACCGCAGACCCAGAAACACCCGCGGTAGACGAATTCGTCCGAAGCCTGAGTGTGATCAGAAAGGAAGTATTGGAGCATCTAACAGCAAAAGGAGACGAAACAAAACAGAACCACGATAGGAGACGAGGAAAGCAACGTGAACTATCAATAGGACAATGGGTATGGCTGGAAGGGACAAACATCAAGACCAACAGACCCATGGAGAAGCTGAACAACCGACGATACGGACCATTCCAAATCACCGAGCAGATAGGAGTATCAGCCTACCGTCTAAAACTGCCAGAAGATTGGATCATACACAACGTGTTTAACGAATCGCTATTAACACCATACCGGACACCAAACTACACGGGGCAAGAAACGCCAACACCACCACTGCCGGTACTAGTTGGGGAAGAGGAGGAATACGAAGTGGAAGAAATCTGAGGAGAACGCAGAAGGGGCAGAGGAACGCAATACCTAGTGCACTGGAAGGGATATGGAGACGAACATGACTCATGGATACCCGCATCCTCATTAGGAAACGCACAAGAGGCACTAGAGACATACAGGAAGTCCCTTGCGGAGCAAGGAAAACCTATAAAAGGGGGCAGAAAGTTGCCAAAACCCATCATCAACCGCACTCTTCGAACCATGTCTTCTACTGAGAACCACCAATCTGTTGCCTCCCTCCTCAACACTGAGGAACCCCAAGCCCACAACTCCATCACCCGAGACGTCACCATGGACAAAGTCACATCGTCCATTACACAGATGATCACCGAACACAGGAAAGGAGTGTCCATCAACGAGATGCTAGGATGTGTCAACAACATCTCCAACATTCAGAAAGCAGTAACAGCAGCCAAATCAGCAATGAAGGACGCACAATTGGTCTTAACCGCAATCTCACCACGAATCCAAGCAGCCACCCGAGGACAGAGAAGACACAACCAAGCCATCGACCATGTGGAAGATATACAGGTCGACCTAGAGGACTTCATTGACGCCGACATTGGAGGGAAATTGCTATCCCTATGCTCCATATTATCCGAGGTACTGGTCCTCATACACTACGACGGAAACGACAAAGAGGAAGGAGCTGTCAAGTTAGCACAACTCCTCATGGGCACAGACCCATATCCGCTCGAAAGCAGGAAAGCCAGGAGGACAGGCAAAATGGACAGAGAAGAGAAAGAAGCGAGAGAGGGCGAAGAAGAAATCTGACAAATCCCAGCCATTGCCATGGAAGTCGAGAACATGCTCTCCTTCCTGACAGCACCAGAGCAAGTAGGACCCAAGGAAGTCAGGGAATGGGAGTTCCCCAGTACATTTACCACGCTACTCGATAACGGAGAACTCGACAAACAATACATCGACCACATCCTCGCCACCCTCCTCATCGACAAACCCAATACCTGGGGCACTATGAAAGGCATCAAGATCACCATGTTTGCAGGAGGACCAGACCACGCCAAACTATTCATCGCACACAGCACTGTCGACGACAAGTTCTACGCAGGACCCACCAAGAAAGACCTCGCACGATTCATTGTAGGGTAACTGTGTGGTCACAGAGCATAAAAAGGGGGTAATGTTATATTTCTGTGGGGCTATTGTGTACTATAATAATCATCCATCCCTATCATCACCCCAATTGTCATGGACCTATCACCCCTCCGCTGTTTCTCTACTTGCGCTCGATCCATTGTTTACTCAGCCTATATGTCATGACTTACTCAGCCGTCGGTACAGACTCTCCGATAGGAATACCTCAGTAGTATATATACACCTAGATACTCTGCTGTATTCCCTATGCTTTACCAACTCGTTGATTCCCCTTCTCTACTCTCTCATTGCCCTCAAGTCTTCATCACTTGTTGCAACCTGAGTTGATCACTTAGGAAGGTTGTAACACACCAGGTCAATCAAATCTTTTCCTCGTCTCCCTAAAACTAAACCATATTCGGCCGTCCCTTTCTGTTACAATAAACGACCTTTACTAGTATGATGTAGGACAGACTACTGACTTGACTCTGACTTGTTTCATTAACTACGGACCCCTATGATGACATCTATGCTACGGCTCATGATTCTGTATCTAGCTACCTTTGCATTAAGCATTAGTATTTATACCTGTAGATTGGAGGAGTAGTTCCTCACTATTGGATTCTGCATTCTCCTCTCTCATCAATACATTACTCTTCATAGGTCAGAGATACATGGTCTTAGTCATGATTTGAGAACTGGTCAGGAGCAAGTCTGTACAGATGCCTGAACAAGCCACTTGTCACGCCACTGTAGACCAACGGTTAACAACCATAACATAATCCAATAGTCTTCTCTCCAAAGGTTTTGCTGGGCCTACAACCAGAGGTCTACCAGGAGTCATCTTGCTTAAAGGTTTGCTTGCCTCACAAAGCTGCTCATTAAAGTGCCAGCCAAAAAAAACTGTAGTATCTTCAGCATTCAGACAAGACAAACCTCTCAAGAATGCTGCTCCCCCACCCCTGAACCATACATCCCACCATTTCACCAAACCTCAACAAAAAGCCTCTCCCAATCACCCAAACCAGAAAGGGCACTCCCACATTCTGGAAACAGAAGCCTCTCCACTCCCTATGCTGAATCAGAAACACCAAATCCAAACGACTGCAAGAAAAACCCCCACAACTCAGGCTCTAGTGACTACAAAAGTCAGGAACCAACCCAGGAAGAATTTTCTGTACCTCCTGATCTCAGGACAATCTTGCCAAGGTTCACCTCAACCCCACCCACTCCAATAAATCAGCAATCAAATATGGGTACTCAAGCAGCACAAGGACAGGCACAAGGACAGGCACAAATGATAGCTGTGCTACAACAAGCCCAGACCCTCCAACCCATCAACAAGGAACTGTCGCTCTTTAAACTGCAACCCTTCTTGGGAAACAGAAACAACTTTGACCAATAGTGGTTAATGATGCAAATTTACCTTGAGGCAAACAAACACATCTACAACACCTCACAGAGAAAAATCTACTTTGTCTGCTCAACAATACAGGGTCCAGAAGCACTGGCTTGGGTAGCTCAACACCAAGCCTTGCAAACTACACAAGGAGTCTACACCCACCCAACATGGGAAGTTTTTGCGAAATCTCTAAGAAGTGCATTTGCACCGATTGACAAACCAGTATTTGCCTTTACTCACCTCCAGGCTATGTGACAAGATGGACAAAATCTAGAAGACTTCAATAACAAATTTAGGCATTACGTCAGGAAGGCCAATATCTCCAACCAGAACTCTATCATTGATTTATATCAATGAGCAATAGATCTGGCAATTGCATTCAATCTGGATATTGCCAAAGCCCCACCTACCACAACAGATCAATGGTATGAATGTGCAAAAGTCATGAACTCCTGGTTCAGATGTGCTGCTGCAATGTATGGCCAACCCAAGCCAGGAAAAATTTGCTATTCCCCAGCCATTCCCATCATAACACCCTATGCATCCCCATTGGCTGTATATTACCAAAACCCTCCCTGTGATCCTAACACTATGGAAGTAGATAACTTCAACACCTGGGACAACACAAACTACTTTCAGACTCCACTTGACAACTATGAAAAGCCACTGAAAGAACCAGTCAACTACAACCTGGCCCAATATATTGATGAGAAAGGCATTTCTGCCATCCAAGCACTGAACCTCACCCCCATAGAAAAGGAGCGACTCCAGAAATGACAGTACTTCTGATGCAGGAACCCCTAACACTGAGCATCCTCCTATCCCATCTATCCCAACCAACAAATAAACAACACCTTCAGTCAACCCCAGAACAGAACTCCCTCATGAAATTTTAACAACCAAACACCCCCTTGACCTTTTACCCCAGGACCTCGCTTCTCAGCAAACAACAACCCCCAAAAGACCAACTTTCCAAGAAAATTCAATGTCTCAGTCATCAGTATCAGCAACGCCATGTTGAACACCTTCTGATCAGTTCCAGAAAAACAACAAAAAGAACTATGACTCATGATGATGGAAGGAATGGACAAACCTGAAGAAGAGTTCCAGCAGGATTTTCAGAAGTGAGGACTATTGACCTGACAGCCCCAGCAGAACTTCCAAACATTTTCTTGTATACTTTATACTTTCTCCTATCTTTAGTACAGACAAACCACATTCATCTACTGTGTTTTGAGAACCGGAAATCATTATTTATCCCAATAAAACTCTTATCAAACTCATCATCACAGAAAGTAGCTGTCACCGCTTTAATTGACTTAGAAGCTCAGGGAAATTTTATTTTGGAAGAATTTGTCAATAAACACCAACTCACCATTACTCCACTAACATCTCCAGTAACAGCCACCAACATTGATGGCACCTTAAACAAGAAGGGAACCATTACTTATGAAATGGAAATTAGGAGCATCATTGATGGAAGAGATTGTCTGATCAAAGCCTTTGTTATGAGTATAGAAAAGAAGAACTTCATCTTAGGCTACCCTTGGCTGGAAGAAGCTGACCCAGAGATTAATTGGAAGAAAAAAACAATGAATTGGAAACCCTCTCTCCCATCAGAAAAGTTGGAACCACTACTCCACTCCGCAATAAATCATGCCCATCTTGATCAATGGGAAGCTGAAATTGCAGAAGAACTAGGCAAAGATTTCATTCCATACCTCCCAAACTATCAGGTTGATCACATCAGCCTGGACTCATGGTCTACCCAAGATGCACTAAATAACGTATTCTACACCCCACTCAAAATCAACGCAAAATCTACCAAGGCATCTGAATTAGCTCAAGGAATGCCAGAACAATGCAAAACCATTCCCCCACAATACCAACAGTACTCTAATCTTTTCAATGCAAAAAAATCAGAATGGTACCTACCCAAACAACAATACAATCACAAGATCCTGACAATCCAAGATTTTGCCCTGAAATCATTTAAACCTTACCAACTTTCCCCTGCGGAGGCAGAAGGAATGAAAACTTTTATCAAAGACAATCTATGCAAGGAATATATTCATAAATCCAAATTGCCAATGGTATCACCAATGTTCTTTGTGGCAAAGAAAGATGGGAAACTCCAACCCTGCCAAGACTACCGCTACCTGAATAAACATACAATCAAGAATGCCTATCCAATTCCAAATAGTTGCAACTATCATGGATAAGCTAAAAGGCTCAAAAAAATTCACAAAGCTGGATGTTTGACTTGGCTACAACAATGTATGGATCAAGGAATTGGACAGATGGAAGGCTGCATTTAAAACACCATATGGGCTGTATGAACCTATGGTTATGTTTTTTGGCCTTTGCAATTTATCCGCCACCTTTCAACACATGATGAATGATATATTCCAGGACTTAATTGAAGGAGAAGGAGTAATTATATACATGGACAATATTCTAATCCATGCTCAGGACAATGAAGAACTCAAAAACCTGACCAAAGAAGTACTTGAGAGGTTGATGAAAAACAATCTTTACTTCAAAACAGAGAAGTGTGAGTTCCATCAAACATGGCTTGAATACCTAGGAATGGTTATTATGTCAGATTGGATTGAGATAGACACTGGAAAACTTAATGGGGTAAAGGAATGGCCAGTACCAAAATCAACCCAAGACATATGCAAATTTCTTGGATTCTGCAACTTTTACAGGAAATTTATTCATCAATATGCCAAGGTTTCAAAACCCCTGAATCAACTCCTGTCAAAGAAACACTCCTTTGAATAGACCACAGAGGCAGACAAAGCTTTCAACACCCTCAAAAAGGAATTCATGAAAAAGCCAGTGTTAACCATGCCCAATCAAACAAGACCCTTCACACTTGAAACCAATGCATCAAAACATGCAAGTGGAGCCATATTGTACCAGGAGGACCTCAATGGAGCAAACCAACCCGTAGCTTACTATTCAAGATCCTTCAATCCAGCTGAGCAGAACTATGATGTTCATGACCATGAGCTACTTGCAATTATATGAGCCCTGGAGGAATGGATGTTGACAAAGCAGCATTAGCACTAATCATGCTCTTGTCACATGTCACATCACGTGACAGCATAAGCGCCATCACGGGTGCTCAGACTGGATCATTTGCTCTTGCCATATGTTGACAATAGAAGCATTGATCACATGAGGCTGTGTGGAATAAATACCTGCACGCTTCCATTATGCAGCTATATCTAGATTCAATAGAATAGCTGACAGCTCTCCAGTCCACAACTGTCAATGTAGATGTCAGTGTAGTATGCGTAGTATAGATACCCTGGGCTCCTCTATGGTATATAAGGACTCTTAGATAGTCCAATTGTTATGGTCTCGACGACGAACCCCCTGCATTGGTTATACAAGTGGCGCCTCGAACTTCTCGACATTCCGGACTATGAGGAAGTACCGGGCCGATCTACCTCTCCACACGGAACCCCTCCGCCCCCTCGGTACGAGTCCCAGTACCTCAACCACCACCTCCGCCAAGTATGGGATAATTCCCCCTTTATCCATATCTATCGGCACGGACTCTACGAGACCACAATCGCTCGGCCCGCACTCACCGGAGCCGACAACTACGGATGGAGGCAGATCGTCAGAGATACGTCCTTCACCCACCCGTACCTGATGGGCCGACCCTACGACCTTCGCCGGACCAACTCCCCTGTCAATCTCTCTATCAGCCACTTCTCCACAACGTCATCGCCTTCGGATCAAGAGAACTCCGATAGTACGGATTCTGTAGATCCGTCGTCTTCCATTTCACAGCGAGCTTCCATTCCCAGAACGCCATCCCGTTCCGACGTCCCTTCCGATCCCGTTAGTAGTGTTTCATCTTAATGAGCAATGGACGAAATAGTAAAAACAGAAGTATCTCGAAATGTATAAATAGTGGACTGTTCTGTAGTTGAAGCTTCAGCTTCAACCTTCTTGTTTCGTTTGTCTCCCTCTTTACTCTTGTCCTCTCTCTCTCTCTCTCTTGAATATAACTTGTTGTTGTATTCTCTCGAGTGAACTTAGCGTTCTTCTGTCTGTCAACAGCAGAAGATATCAGTCTCTGTTCAGTACTCCAGGACAACTAGTGTTGTCAGCCAAAGGTGATCGTTGAAGTGATCCTTCAGTGTTGACTAGCCTAGTGGCCATCCTCGTGGTGCCCTCTAGGTGAACCATAACACCAATTATGACAACTTTTCTCTGCTCTCTTACTCACTCTCAAGCAAACCTCTAAGTACTCCTCAAGTCTTATACCAGTTTCATATAGCAAGGCAAGTAGTTTATCCTATCGTACACTACCATGTGTGCTTGTCATACGCTTTGCTTTCAACAATGGAGGCACTACCTAGAAGGATTGGGATTCACTACCATAATCTGGAGTGACCATCAAAATCTGACCTACTGGAGAGAATCCAAGAAGCTGACTTGGTGACAGGCATGATGGACAGAAACACTGTCAAGATTTGATTTCAAGATCAAACATGTTCCCAGGTCAAGAATTCCAGCAGCAGACACCCTCTCTAGACAACCAGACCACATACCCAATGAGAATACTGACAATGAAGACATTACAGTTTTACCTGATACAAGATTTGTCAATTTGATTGACCTGAACCTTCAAGCCAAAATCACACAATCTCCACACTATGACAAAATGGCTGCCAAGGAGTATGGAAAACTGAAAGACAAGAAGACCAAGGATTTGACAAATCCTGACTACAACATCTTTCTCACCAAATTTGGACTGCTCCTAACTTACCAAGGGAAACCAGTGATACCAGAGGACAATGAGTTACAATGAAGAATAGTACAACAATATCATGATCACTTCACTTCAGGACACTCAGGAGAGCAGGTGTTATGAATATTATTTTTGACTCTTTCGACATCCTCACAGACATGATGGTAGTCGACGCACAATGGGAAGACTGGGAGTTTCACGATGAAGAAGAGCTTAATTTAGAATAAACGGACAAACAGCATTGACATAGGAGAATAGCTAAATTTAGAGACCTTGGACTCTTTGGAGCACGGACTCCCGCTTTTCCTTTCTCTTCCCTTCTTTCATTCTTGTACTATGTTTAACTATGGACCTCCGTCGTTCCCAGTCTATGTTTAGATACGGACCTCCATTTCCCCACCTTCTGATGAACTACCATCTTTTGATAGCTTGTACAATACATGATAAATAGCAAGCTTGTAAGTAGGTAGTTTTCTCAATTTGAATCTTAGCATTGTTGCTACTAGACAGCGTTCTTCTCTCGCTCCTAGTGTTGAGTTCTTTGAGCCCTAACAAGGCAAGAACCACCTGGTGTTCTCCCTTCTCTCCTCGACATTGTCTAAGGAACTTGACATCGTCTTGGCTGTGACTTCAAGTCTGGTAGACTTGTCGCTCTTGCCATCCTTTATCTGCTGTCTTATCCGACCACAGCAAGGTCCTAGTAAAGAGGACCAGAAGCGTTGGATCCATTGGGAGATCTAGCTAGCCTTGTAATGTCCAGTACGGGATTAACGTGCACTGCTGGACAAGAGCTCTGGCGAAATCCTAACAACAAGATTTGAATTCCTTCGTGTGCCGATTCCACGTCGAAACCCTCTCCTTTCCCCGACTCTCTTCATTGGGTTCTCACTGCTTCGCGCTGTGCCCTTTGAATCCCAGCAGTTCTCATTGCTTCGCACTGTGCTGCTGGAACCCCTTGGCTCTCATTGCTTTGTGCTGTACCAAGGATCTCTTCTCATATAGTCAATCTGTCAAGACGACGAGATTCGACTTACACGCTTTCTAGTGTGAAAGCATCATCATATTCCTCAGGAGACCTGACCACTTCAGACGAGTGGGAGACAGACTCCGATTCTTCATCAACCTTGAAACCACTCCGTATCACATCCCAGATTCAGGAAAATCTCTACCAAGAACTCATCAAACAAAACCCCGGAAGTAACTCTTCCATAGAAAACCCTAAAAACAGTGTATGTCTAGAAGAGGAGGAAGACAGGAAGTCTCAACTCTTGATACCCGCCAAACCAACCGACAACGATCAGCATCCCCATCGCCAATTCAGCACGTCTCAAGACATCGCTCTCCGATTTCAAGACAGCTATCAACGGCTGCAGAACCACAAGAACCAGCTGACCCAAGAACTCAGCAAGGCTACACCTTCGAATCTGACGGAGAAGATCCAAATAATCAGCAAGAAGAACACGAGTACGAATATGAAGAAGACACACAACAACAACAACAGCAAGAAGACCCTCAACAACAACAGGAAAGCCCACTACAATACTCATTCCAACAAGGAATCCTCGACTGGAACAACAACCCAATGTCAACCTTTACTACCACACTACCCGTCCAAAATGCCACCACATCCAACACGCCACCACCATACATTTCAGGAGCAATCCAGACCCTTGCCAGTAACGTATTCGGAAGATCTTACCCCCTACCAAATTCTGGACCTATTCCAAACCCAGGAGGAAATCCAGGAAACCCCGGAGGAAACCCACCGCCTGGACCACCAGGAGGACCACCGCCTCAAATTGTTATGGTCTCAACGACAAACCCCCTGCATTGGTTATACAAGTGGCGCCTCAAACTTCTCGACATTCCGGACTATGAGGAAGTACCGGGCCGATCTACCTCTCCACATGGAACCCCTCCAC
>QFDT01003680.1:0-14587 GCA_003315915.1 Macrolepiota dolichaula | reverse complement strand
TCCCACATGCCCGAATACCATTCGCCCATTCCAGGAATAACTCCATCTTTCAACTCTTTTACGAATACATTATGAAACACGGCGCGTGCGCCCTCGGGTACGCCGGATTGTTTAATTGTATCGTCGATATCAGAGATGATGCGAATGGCCTGAGGGTGGGTTATGGGTATGCGCAGATGGGAGGAGGCTGTTGCGGATGGCGTGAGGACTGGTGTATGGTTGTAGGAAGAGGTCAGAGAGGTCAGGAAGGCGTTAAGAGCATGGAGATGGGGGTGAGAATGAGAATGGGAGGGAGAGGACGGGGTAGACTGCGACTGAATAAACGATGATTGGGTATAAGACGAGGAGGTATATGACGGTGTGAAGTGTGAGTGTGATATTGATGAGGGGATAGATCGTGAGGCTGGAGGAAAGGAAGGTGTAGGTGCGGAGGTGGGTGTTGTAGTGGTGATGAGTGGAGGGGGAAGAAGTTCAGCTACGACGACGAGATCGTGTTCTTGAATCTGTTCGCTGAAAGCTATATGAAGTGCCCGGGGATGTTGAGCGAGATCCTCCCATTTCACACGGAAGCGCGCGTTAAAGCTCCCATCGATGCTCGTTGTAACATCTTTGGTTGCAAGAGGCACATAATCGTCGTCATGAGCATTGTTGATAGAGCCATTTGGTAACGCAAAGAGATGTAAACGGACGGTGCGGGAGGCAAGGGTCGAGGACCAGAAGGGCTGTAACCGAGATTCGAGATTATAGTGCAGCTTCTGGACAAGGTCTGCTGGAGTTCTAAGCTCTTTTGGCGGGGGTGTTGATGATAGGTACATTGATTGTGAGCGCGTCGGCAGCGCCAGCGTGGGTGTTGAAGGGCCATCTGGAAACTCCGAAGTTTCAGAATCGGATTCACAGCTTTTGGCACGCTGAAGCTGTTGATCCAGGATTTGAGCTTGTTGAAGCTCATCAGAGGTCTGGCCGCGTGGCCCAAGTAGTTCTTCTGCTGAAGAGCTGAGACCAGGGGATGGTTGGTCTGCAATTCGTGGTAGTGAAGCGAATCCTACAGCAAGTCGAGATATGGTTACGGGCCGTAAAACCAAGCAAAGAAAGACGTACCCTTTGCGAGACGAATAAAAGCTCGCTGAGACCTGCTCGCTTGCTCTTTGTCCCGGCAACTGACAGCGTAACCCGATGCATAGACCTCTACTTCGAATGGCACTGGTTCAAGCCCAGCCTCCCGGTCGCAGCTCAGGTAGCGTCGTGCGGCCCACCCGGGAAACAAGGTCAGAACCTCATTGCCCGTACGCCCCCTTCCTTTGATTTTTTGTGTTGCCCAAGCACGCCAGGTTTGCTTGCGCTCGTCGGTCGCGACAAAAGCTGTTGCACTTGTGCTGACAGGATGTGAGGCGAGCCCTGTGGACTGGCCAAGATAGTTTTTGACGGACGAAAAAGAAAACTTTGCCGACGCCGATGGTAGATAACGCCAGGACGAGGAGGAGGACTGGTGCATGTCGGTGGTAGACATGGACCCTGGCTGGTAGAGAGAGTTGTCTCTACAGCTGATGAGATCATTAATTGATCTCTCCTCTGTCACGTCACGTCACACCATGAACAAGTTCATTCCAAGGCCACTCGCAGCTGCTCACTACTCAACCCTCAATCTATGCAAGACTGCGTTCAGAGACCCTCATGACGGCCGCATCCGTACTTCTGGCTGGGAAGATCCCTCTGTACGTCTCGCAAACACCATAACTTGGTTGTTGCGCAAAGCCGATTCCCAGGGTCTCGCTCGTAGAGCAGACGGCTACGTCCGTGTGCAAGACTTGGTGCGTATTCTGCACCGGAGATATTCCATGCTGATAAACAACTTCAGCTACAACACCCTACACTAGCAAACATTGACTTTCCGGCCCTTGAACGTGCAGTCAAACGCTACCGCTCCCATCAACTCGATCTCGTATACACCCCCCGCAATACCCTACCACAGGGCCCTTCTACCTCCCAGCTCAACTACTGGTGGATAGGTTTACAGCCGAAAACGCACTATCAATATGTGCGTCTTCCCTCTACAATCTTCCCGATTTCTATGATTGAGGTCGTCTCTTCAGCCCCCAAGACGAATCACCAATCCAGCCGACATTTGGCATCTCTTCCACCAAACACCCACCGCGAACTGGCCAGACATCCGTATGCCCTTGCCTATCCACCACACACCAAGTCTCTTATTTTTTGCTAGGTCAGCGGGGTATATCCCGGGGCGCATCCTCTAATATAACCTTGAGAACCGACAACAAACTTCCACTCAATTGTATGTCCTCCACGCACATCCATCGTCTTGTTCACAACCTAAACTCCCTCATAGACACTGGCGATAATGTTTTCATCCGTCTCAACCCGGAGAGAACCATCAATGAATCCGGTATCCCGCTCTACCGCTCCCGCACTTGCACGCCCAAAAGCGGCAACCTAATAACAGAAACCATTACCACCCCCGCGTCTCAACTCCCACCGGTCACAATGCAGTCTGCCGTACGCATATTTGTCGAGCGTTTCCCGCTGGTTTTGCAAAAACCTATCTCACCAGGTGCCAAGAGGCAAATTGAGAGGGAGGGAAGCGATAAAACTGGTGAGACGCCTGAAACAAAGACAGTACTTGTGCAGGCTGGCATAGATGCCTTGAGGAAGTTGGGGTACGGTCATGTCGTAGATGGCCTGGGCTACCCTCAATCCAGGAGAGAAGACAAACAGCGACGAAAAAGAACAGTGACAGGAACTACTTCAGCCAAGAGTTTACCTTCATCTGATTCCTGAGGCAGGCTTCGCCTCAACTTATCTCCCAGTATCATATGTTTGGCCCTCTCCCGGGTCCACATTAATATCGCATTCGAGCTGATCTGTTGTCAGAGCCTGATATTCATTCTTCAATAGAATAGAGAACCTTAACAATAGTATAGATGAACTGTCGACAAAGACTGTTCACTTAGATAAAATGGGTAATCAGATAGCTTTAGTTGGATACCTACGCAACGTGGGGGGCTGAGAGAAATTTCATATATGCAGTAACAAGCAGATGGAGATATATGGTTGTATATACGGGGTGTCCTGAACTTGCTGGAGCCGGCTCCCCCACTGCATCGTTGGAGCATTACTTCAAACAGGTTTCTGTCAAAACCTGTCTATACTGGGCCACAAAGGGTCTCTATTGTGCCCAGCATGACATATTGTGGCGCCTAACCCCGATGTTACGAAAGATCTTCCACCAACACGTCTGCCTTTGGTGTTTAAAACACTGCATTTTGACCTCGTCATGCGGTTAGATGACTATTCCCTTATCAATATATTTCCAGGGAAATAGGACATTTCTTCCCTGACAATCGTGCGCAGTGACTGTTACAGATATGTTGGAGTAGGGCAAGAAAACGATCAGGAGGAGCTGTTATACATCAGTGCTATTCAAATAAGAACAGCCGTCTAAACTCTGAAGCATTCATTTTCAACATTGCTGGTGTGGTTCCAAATTGAGCGCGGTGACCCTGGAATGACCCGGCACAGGTGTGACCCAGTTCGCAATTTCCAATTCATCATACATCGTGGATGCATCATGATTCTGATGCTTCTTGAGCCCTTCACGGACTTTACAACTCGGATTTCGAACAGGGTATAACAGTGGCGAAAGAAGGGGATCTACATGACGCTACGTAGTAGACACAGCGACATAGATACTGTAAACTACTTTATTCGCTCGAACCACATTAGCCGATGACATCCGGTCTATGTTAATCGGATCTCAACAATTCCAACAATTGCTAGCGCTTCTTGTTACGACATCTGACAGGCAGTGCCGTATCAACACTAAACCTGGTTCGTGATACCTATCAACAGTTTAAATATAAGTGTATTACTTCTTAGCCCTAGGCTTCGTGTTAGCCCGTTTCAACCCCCCTCTTCCACCTCACCTCATTCTTATACCCACCCCACTCGTTCAGACCAACTTTTGCTATGCTCTGGCGCTCTACTTTCATTCTTTTATTCGCTCATCTCGTCGCTGCTTCACCTATAACTCACCAATGGGACGACTTTGTCGAAAAGCATTCCTGGGTCGACGTTCCCAAAGGCTGGGAGCTACACTCAGAAGCACCATACGACTACACCTTTGACCTTCGCATTGGTCTCAAGCAAGGAAGAATGGACGACCTGATCGAGAACTTGATGGAAATCAGTGATCCCAGTCATTCAAGGCAAGTGTGACAAATATCATTTTCTGGGAATGGTAACCAACTTGATACTCCACGACAGATACGGTCAACATCTTTCTCAACAGGAAGCTGAAGAATTTGTTCGTCCACACCCAGAATCCACAGAAGCAGTGGAAGCGTGGCTTAAGGCCCATGGCATCACAGCGGATGATGTTGTCCACCGTACTGGAGGGCCTGACTGGATTACCATCCGCGTCTCCGTGGCCCAAGCTGAACGGATGCTTGGGACGAAATATGCTGTATTCCACCATGTAAAATCCGGGGAGACGGTTGTGAGGACGATGTCCTACGCCCTTCCTCGGGTTCTACACTCCCATATTAATGTCGTTGCCCCTACGACCTATTTCAGTACTATAAGGAGCATGCACGCCACGAGCTTTGTGCAAACCGACTCGGACGCTGATGGACAATCGGATGATTCTGCTTCTGATTCTCCTGTCTCATCTAGCTGCGACTCGAAAATTACGCCAGCCTGTCTTCGCGCTCTCTACAATACGGAGGCTTATGTTCCTCGGGCTGCTTCCAAGAACAGTCTCGGTATTGCTGGGTATTTAGAGGGTCCGTCTCGGATCACTTTCGGCTCATACTTCTGATCTCCTAAATATCTGTTGTTATTTCTAGATTACGCGTACGTTGCAGCATTTTTCATTCTGAGAGGATGTAACTGACTCGTTATGGATGACCAGGAACCGCGCAGACCTCCAGGCCTTCTACAAACAATTCCGTCCTGACGCAGCTGGTTTCAACTACACTACAGTTCTAGTAAATAATGGATTAGACGACCAAAACAAACCCGGTGTCGAGGTAAGTGGAGCATCTTTCTATGCGGCGGCATTTCCTTGGTAACATATCAACCACCATACCTACAGTCCAACTTGGATGTGCAGTATGCAACAGGAATGTCCTTCCCAACGCCCACCACATTCTGGAGGTAGTTTTCTCCTAGTCAATTAGTGCTACCGACGTCATTGACATATATGTTCAGCACGGGTGGTTCTCCCCCCTTTATACCAGACGACAACACTCCGACAAATACCAACGAGCCTTACCTCGATTGGCTGGATTTTGTTCTTAACCAAAAGAAGATCCCATCGGTGATTTCTACGTCTTACGGTGACGACGAACAAACTGTATGCCTGATATCTGTGTATCCCTGATTGTTCAACTCACTCGGGATATGATACAAGGTTCCTCATGATTACGCTACTCAAGTGTGTAACACGCTCGCTCGACTTGGGTCGATAGGTACCACCGTCTTCTTCTCCAGTGGGGACTTTGGGTAAGCTTGAACATTCCAATCCTTAAAATTGACTCGAATATCAAACAAACTCATTATTCGACACATAGTGTTGGTGGTGGCGACTGTAAAACGAACGACGGTAAAAACCAAACACTCTTCCAGCCCATGTTCCCAGCCTCGTAAGTTCCTCTTACCACCTCAAAACTCCCAACCCCCCCAACACACTTTAGTTGCCCATTCGTAACCGCTGTTGGGGGGACAACCAAGACCAACCCTGAAGTCGTCGCCGACCTTTCGGGAGGCGGTTTCTCGCGTTACTTCTCCGCACCGTCATATCAACAGAAGGCTGTGGGCAAGTACCTCCAATCCCTCGGGAATACCTATGCTGGTTTATACGCGTGAGTCTGTTCTCTGGCTTTCTCGCCTAAAGAACATCTTTTTTTAAAAAAAAAACTTTATAGGAAGAATGGAAGGGCATACCCAGACGTCGCGGCGCAGAGCATGAATTTCCAGGTTTTCGTTAGTGGAAAAGTCAACTCTGTTGCTGGGACCAGTGCTAGTTCCCCAGTATGTCCCTCTACTCTTTCAGCTCTCGAATCCCGGAAGTAACCCTGTTCTTTTCAGACTGTAGCCGGGATTTTTGCGCTGTTGAACGACCACAGGATCTCGCAAGGTAAACCGACACTGGGCTTTATTAATCCGTTATTATACTCGCAAGCTGCGTCTGGGTTTAATGATATTACTTCGGGATCGAATCCTGGTTGTGGGACTTCTGGTTAGTAGATCGTTTTTTCTTTTCGCCTGGATTTTGGTTTTCTGATGGAAGTTGAATAGGTTTCTCTGCTCGTGCTGGCTGGGATCCCGTAAGTAGTACACTACATCTTGGGTGTCTTGGAGGCAGAATTACTCATGAAACATTTTCTTCTCTTAGGTCACTGGTTTGGGCACGCCTGACTTCTTGAAGCTTAAGGAACTTGTTTGAAATGGACTGCTAGCACCGGAATTATTCTCATGTCTTGGCAGTGTTCATTGTGTTCGACAAAAGGACTATACATATATCGTGGGGATAGGTTACTCCGAATTTTAGTACCGGTGACTAGGCGCGTTGATACTAGCTATTCTATAGGTTAGAGAGATCAAGCGTAACATCCTAGGGACGTGTGTTGTTTTGATCAATCTGAGAATCGTGATCCCAGTTTGAGGTAGGGAAAGAGTTGAGCTTGAGGAGTAGATTGAATGATATACCATCATTAACCGCGACTCAATTGAGATAGACTCTGGGGCCCCCTGCCAAGAGGAGTGCTGTGTCCTACTATACCGTTGAAAGTCATT
The DNA here is from genome assembly GCA_003315915.1 of Macrolepiota dolichaula. Taxonomy (NCBI): domain Eukaryota; kingdom Fungi; phylum Basidiomycota; class Agaricomycetes; order Agaricales; family Agaricaceae; genus Macrolepiota; species Macrolepiota dolichaula. The sequence continues at coordinate 7,777 of QFDT01003680.1, read as the reverse complement.
AGATGTTCTAGCTTACTTTTTCCTGGGTACGCATAAGAATTTTGAAAGTTGAGGGATAGAGTTTCCGAGAATAAGCCCATGTTGATCACTATCCTGCCCGCTCCGGTACGGGATAGCGAGGATCTCGGCCGGGGAGGAGAGCCAGAGAGAACTGCAAACGTGGTGGTCTTCTTACCTGTTCGTTGATGACAACAAGAGTACGCAGCCTCAATGCGTATTTCCTATGACAAAGTAAACCATGGAGCAGGCAGTGTCGGTTCAAAATTATCATCAAGCGCCGAATTTTGTTTATAAATATCTGGACATCGAACAGCATTGAGCCGTGCGCTACCTTTCCTCTGGCTGTAATAAGTGATGCCTCTACGCTCGAGACTCAAATCGTTTTTTCGACATCCCGCGAAGAAGACAGAAACACTGCAGTCAACCAAATACTCTGCTACAGGCCGAAGAAACCGATATCCATCCGCTGTTGCAAATGGGACAACCGGCTTGGCTGGTGGTGAGGGAAAGGTCCGTTATGAATTTTTGGGAATGTCTCACGTACCCTCTAGCCGGTGTCATTATCAACCCTCACAATGTCCTCATTCGTGACTCTTCTCTAATCAATATCGAGGAGCTCACCTAGATCATCCAATCTGGCAACGCTGGTATGCAGCACCTCCCTAGATATTGACACAGCATCCATGCTGACTACACAAGTTCTTCACCTCCTTGATGAAAAGAGAACACGCGGTGCCGAGGTCGATTCCTCCGAACGGGACGACCCACCCAGATGCCATCCAGACACACGCAAGCAAGTCAGGCAGAAGATCACGACCTGGCGCTCCAATCCAGGACGTGATCGCAGCATGCTCTGGCTGTTGGGTCCCGCTGGAGTTGGGAAGTCCGCAATTGCGCAGACGATTGCTGAGGAATGTGCTGCTGACGGTTCCCTCGGCGCCACTTTCTTCTTCTCCCGACTGAACAACCGAAACAATCCTAACAGTGTCATTCCGACGATTGTCTATCAGCTTGTGGTCCAGCACGCGGACTATAAGCAACTGATAACCCAGTTGCTCGCTGCCAACCCATCGCTTCTCGAAAAGAATATGCGCACGCAGTTCCGAGAGCTGATCATCGAACCCTTCAAGGTCCTGATGATGCGCAATCCCGCCATCGCTCAACGCCCTCTCGTGATCATCCTCGACGGCCTTGACGAGTGTGATGGCAGGAAGGCCCAATGCGAATTCATCCACCTCATTAGTGAACATATCCGACTGACGAGATCTTTTCCTCTCATATGGATGGTCTGTAGTCGGCCGGAATGGCACCTCAAGTCTGTTCTTGCGAACGCGGATTTCTACGTTGACTGTGTTCGTGAGGAACTATCTATTGATGATATTGAGGCACAACAGGATGTGTATCGTTACCTCGAGGACGGTTTCGAGGATATCCGTAAAACGTTTCTGTATATTTTGGATGATTCATGGCCGTTGGGAAGCGACGTTCAACGAATCGCGAAGAAAGCTTCTGGGCTATTCATCTTTGCCTCGACCCTCCTGAGATTCATTGGTGATCCGGACCGATGTAATCCTAAGGCACGGCTCCAGATCTGCCTTGAGTTTATCGAAAACATGCAGGCCTTCAACGGCGTCAATCCACTTCATCTCCTCGACCTCCTCTACCACCGCATCATTTCAGACGTCCCCAAAGACATATTGCCGACGAGCATGCGAATACTAGGCGTATGCATTCTATATCCTTCTCCAAAATTGTCTGCCCGTGACCTCGCGAATTTCCTTGACCTAGACCAAAGCTCTTTTTACTCTGCCCTGCAGTGGTTCCATTCGATTATGTACATACCTACCCCGAGGAATGCTGGCGAGGAACGCGTCAGTTTCTACCATGCGTCCTTTGGTGACTTCCTTAAAAACTCGAGTCGCTCGGGCAAGTTTGCACTTGATCAGGTCAAATCACATTGCGAGGTTGCCATTGACTGTCTTCGTTGGTATGCATCTGTGATCGGGAATAACTGCAAATTAGCAGCAGGTTGGTTTTTCTGTCATCCTGTCCTATACTCTTCTCAGCCCTATGTTCCAGATCAGTGTATTTGTAATTCGAGGTCCATGAGGCTAAATTGGGCTCCGGACTCTTCGGAACCCAGCGATGGAAAACAACGTATTCACTCCTTCGCCCTCAGCACATGTTGGATCGCTTGTCCCCGTGTCCGGGACCCATATACCACGCAGGTCCTCGCTGAATTCGAGCTATTTCCCTTCTGCCACCTTGGTCCAGCCCAGTACATATTTACCGAAACTATAAGTTGGCTCCTGCAGATATCACAGGTAATGTGAACGCAAGCACGTCACGAGGGCGCACCATAACGTTGTCGTAGGGTTCATTGTTTGTTAGGCAGACTCCCAAAACTGATGAAGACCGCCTCATTTTGACGGAATACCGGGAAAAGGGTGGCAAAGCCCGCCCTGGTGAAGCCGCTACGCTAGATGTAAGTGGCAGTTCAATTAGTGTTCATGTCCAAGCTATTAAGATGAGCGAATAGTTTTCTTTTCATTCCATTCAGTGTTTTTCTCTGCATCGCAAAATCTCGGCGCCGCTAAACTTTGTGCAACCACAGTGTCTTTTTATGGGGTCCAAAGGTCGTACTAGCCTCATAGTTTTAGGTCATGGTATATATTAAGGATGGTTGTCACTGAACCTCTTCCAAAAAGCTCAGAATATTGGCTGCGCGAGTTTTTTTTAATCAGGGTTATGAACCCATTTTCCCTCGGGGAAGGGGCTTGAAAAAATTTGGGCCTCTTTTTTTATTGCGATTACCTAGGTTTTTTCTCTTGAATATAATGAGATTGTCTCATTTATTTCTATGCGTACTTAGGGGCTTTGAATATGGTTTCATGGACTTGAATGTACTGCTATGAAGGCGAGCCAGTTCTGGCTTCCCTTTCCAAGCTCCGGAGAGGGATATTCACCGAATACGGAGTTACAGCTTGGATTGACTTCCGACAAAAGTAATATCCTTCAACCACTCCGCTCTGTTGCCTGAGTAAAATTCCTTCTTAGGAGCTGATGAATTGTTCATGCAATCATATTTAAATAGATTTTTAGAAAAAGCTCACCCCAAGTTTGATGGCCCTCAATGGTGCTTGGTTGGATTATGATGAAATCGCCTTTCGCGGGCTTGACGAACAGGGAAGAACTGCATTTTACGCAGAAGGATCGTCTTATGGTGTTGCCGCTATGAGTATCACTATCCGAGTAATGTCGGATAGATGATTCTCCTGTTGAAAGCAAAGCATACGACGAGCACGCATGGTAGTGTACGATAAGAGAAACACTTGCCTTGCTAGTTGAGACTGGTGGTAAGCTTGGTAAAACTTATAGAGTTGCTTTGTGAGAGCGAGTTAGAGAGCAGAGAAAGTTATCATAATTGGGCTATCTAAGAGTCCTTATATACCATAGAGGGTGCAGGGTAACTACACTACGCATACTACACTGACAAGCACATCGACGGATGCAGATGAATGCAATCGGAGAACTGTCAGCTATTCTATTGAGATATTAATAGATAGCATAATGGAAGTGTGCTGGTATCATTCCGCACAGCCTTGTGTGATCAATGCTTCAATGGTCAATGTATGACCAGAGTCAATGATCCGGTCCGAGCGCCCGTGATGGCGCTTATGCTGTCACGTGATGTGACATGTGACAAGAGCATGACTAGCGCTAATGCTGCTTTGTCAACATCTCCTTCGATTACTTTGAGTTGCTAGAAAAGGTCTCAGTTCAGCTTTACTAGAAAGAATGAAACGGGAAACAATGAACATCGGGCTTCCAATAGGAATGAGCCATGAAGGCGGATCCTGAAGATGTTTTGCAGTTGTTGCAGTGGCAGAGTGTGTAATGGAATGGCTCCTTTGTGACTTTGAACCGCACGGCTTTGCAGAGGCAGGTTCCGAGGCGGACTCTTGAGGTCGACATAGAGCGTGGATTTTTGGGGATTTCCTTGGGAGACTGAGCTCAGGAATGTAGGCATTTCATCGCATGCTCATTCCTGTGAATCACTGACAAAAATGGTTTTCCATGGCGTGGCAATTGCCGGATCATATATATATTGTCCTTTATCCTTCTTTGGCTCCTTCACAATCAGCTGCACGATGTCAACTTGCCCGCATTGTCATAAGGATATCACCGACACGTACCCCCCGTCCCTTCCTCCGCAGGACGAAATAGCTCTCATTCAAGGCGAAACAAGCCGACTGGATACACTAATTACACGACTCAATGCAAGAAGGCAGTCATTACTTGGCCGACTGAATGCTATCCAGTCCCCTTCGTACACTCTACCACCAGAAACTCTATCCCTTATCTTTCACTATGCCATCTCCCCATCAGCAGATGCTTACGGAGAAGCGAAGAGTGAAATCTATTTAGAGGCTACGCACAGCAGTCAAAAATTTCTGCTGGTCCTTGCCAGTGTATCGAGCTGGTGGCATGATATTGTTCACTCCACCCCACAGTTGTGGGCAAGGCTCTCATTCAGGCCGGATGTTGGCGATTCTGAACGCTCTACTTCTTTCGCAGCCTTCGCACTGCAAAAATCCGGCAACCTTCCGTTATCGCTTGGTCTCGCATTCCCGGAACTCATGCACCCTCGACCCTCAGCAGATACCACAAACTCACTCATAGATGGGCCATTTTCTATGCATTTGTCAAGAGTGGAAGAATTGCGTCTATCCAATCCATCTGGGAATTGGTCGGACGTTATTCCACAGTTACCTCGATTGTCCAGATTGACTATCAATATGTCAATTGACTATGAAGCTTTGGACGGCCCGTACTTCGTTCTTGCTCCTGGCAGCATTGCAGCATTGCCTATTACCAGGCTAACTCTGGACCATGTTTGTATTGAGATTTGCGTCACACTATTCTTTCTATGTCCCCACCTGGTCACTTTCGATGCCTCCCCTTATCTAGATTCATCCACACAGCCTCAGATAAACCAATTAACAACATTTGAGAATCTGACATACTTCAGCTGGGAAACGACTGGCAGTCCATGCCAATGGGAACGAGCTTTGCTCCAATATAGTCACTTTCCAGTACTCGAGCGCTTGAAATGGGTTGACCAGCCAATCGATGTTTTGGTTCCTGATGCCTATATTCCTTTCTTCACTCGTCTACCACCAACTCTTCGAGTTTTCGAGCTCCAAAATAATCAAATGATAGATTCTTTCTTTCCTGCTGGTCCCTTTCCAACGACACTTCCCTTCCAAGAACTCGTTCTCGCATGCTATCCTGGTGATTTCACTTGTGAACTGTTGGATCGGCTTGCGGACGACAGAGTATTTCCTCAAATGCAGAAACTTGTGCTTAAATTCTGCACGAGGGGTCGCCTCTTCTGTGATGAGGTCGATACTATTCTGGTTGAAGCTGCTGTTGAGATGTTGAACAAGCGGATGGCTGGGAAAACGGGGGACTTCTGTTTTGAGGTGATTTCGGAGGATCATGTTCGGGGTGGTCTGTACCATCGAGTGATGTGGCCGAGACATTGAGAGCATTGGAACCGCGGTTGACACTGATGAGGAATGGGGAAGTTTTTTCATCACTTCATTAATGTACACAGAAATTCTTGTTATCCGACCTCTGGCCAGTGTCCCCTCTCAGATCACAGGTTTGGGCACGCCTGATAACCGCTATTGCCTGCACTATTCTCATGGATTGGTAGTTTTTGTTGTGTTTTGATGAACGGACTATAAATCGTTGATAGATTATTTTGAACTTTGAATACTGATGATTAGGCCCATTGATACGCTATTCCATAGGTGAGGGAATTGAGCGTAACACTTGAATTGAATTGATCAAACAAGCCCGAGGATTGTGCTCGCTGGCCTGAAAAACTGCACCGCCACTATCCGGCCCGGAAAGTCGGCCCATAAGTGTGGTGCTGTGGAGCTAATTCTAATTATTTGGCGGCGGCCGCTGGTCTTTTCAACCATGTACTGATGACAACAAGAACACCTAGTGTTTATTGTATCTCCTATGATAAAGGAAAGCACCGTGGAGGCAATGTTGTTTAGGTAGGTTCAGAGTTGTCATAAGCGCCAGACTTTGTTTATCCATATATTATGTATGGAACTATCCGGACCTTGAACTGGGCGCTAGCTTCGCTGTCTGTTGCTACAAGTGATGCCTCTACGCTCAAAGCTCAAGTCATTATTCGGATATTCCGCGAAGAAAACGGGTGCGCTGCAACTATATGGTGGTCCTCCTTCTACTTTGCTCAACGGAACAACTGGCCCGAACGGTGGTAAGGCAGAGATCCGTTGTTAAATTCAGGGAGTGTCTCATGCACCTTCTAGCTGGGTTCATCAATGACCCTAAGAATGTCCTCATTCGTGATTCCTCTCTGATCAATGTCGAGCAGCTCACCCAGATCATCCAATCTGGCAACGCTGGTATGCAGCACCCCTCCACTTAGATTGACACAACAGCCATACTGACTACACAAGTTCTTCACCTCCTTGATGAAAAGAGAACACGCGGCGCCGAGGTTGATTCCTCCGAACGGGACGACCCACCCAGATGCCATCCAGACACACGCAAGCAAGTCAGGCAGAAGATCACGACCTGGCGCTCCAATCCAGAACGTGATCGCAGCATGCTCTGGCTGTTGGGTCCCGCTGGGGTCGGGAAGTCCGCAATTGCGCAGACGATTGCCGAGGAATGTGCTGCTGACGGTTCTCTCGGTGCCACCTTTTTCTTCTCCCGGTTAAACAATCGAAACGATCCTAACAGCGTCATTCCAACGATCGTCTATCAGCTTGTAATACAGCACCCGGAATATAAGCAGCTGATGACCCAGTTGCTCGCTGCCAAACCGTCGCTTCTGGAAAAGAATATGCGCACACAGTTCAGAGAGCTGATCATCGAGCCATTCAAGATTCTGATGATGCGCGATCCTGCCATCGCGCAGCGCCCTCTCATGATCATCCTGGATGGCCTTGACGAGTGTAATGGCAGGAAGGCCCAATGCGAATTCATCCACCTCATTAGCGAGCACACCCGGCTGACGAGCTCCTTCCCTCTCATATGGATGGTTTTCAGCCGGCCGGAATGGCACCTGAAGTCGGTTCTTGCGGACGCAGATTTCTATGTTGACTGCATTCGTGAGGAGCTATCTATTGATGATGCCGAGGCACAGCAGGATGTCTACCGTTGCCTCAAGGACGGTTTCAGGGGTATCCGTAAAACGTTTCTATACATGGTAGATGAATCATGGCCGTCGGAAGGCGACATTCAACGAATCGCAAATAAGGCGTCCGGACTATTCATCTTTGTCTCTACCCTCCTGAAATTCATTGGTGATCCGGATCGATGCAACCCCAAGGCACGGCTCCAGATCTGCCTCGAATTCATCGAAAGCATGCAAGCCTTCGAGGGCGTCAATCCACTTCATCTTCTCGACCTCCTCTACCACCGCATCATTTCAGATGTCCCCGACGATATACTCCCGACAAGCATGCGGATACTGGGCGTATGTATCCTGTATTCTGTTCAGAAACTATCTGCCCGGGACCTCGCAAACTTCCTGGACCTGGACCAAAGTTCCTTCTACGCTGCCCTGCAGTGGTTTCATTCAATCATGCACATACCTATCCCCAGTACTGCTAGCGAGGAGGGCATTCGTTTCTACCATGCGTCCTTTGGTGACTTCCTTAAAAACTCGAGTCGCTCGGGCAAGTTTGCGCTTGATCAGGTCAAGTCACATTGCGAGGTTGCC
>QFDT01003669.1:0-24741 GCA_003315915.1 Macrolepiota dolichaula | reverse complement strand
ATGGAGTGCGTCGTCCCGAGAATATCCCTCACCCCGCATTTCATTGTATTGGGTGAGTATCCTCTCTAACCTCTTCACCGTCACGTACAGATGACGGAAGAGGGCCCCGTGAAGTTCCTGCTCAGTAGACCGAGGTACACCGAGGTCGCTTTGAAGCTTCCTGTAGCCGGCCGTGATAACATGTAGAAGTGCTTGTAGTACTGCCTCGTCCTGATCCGGATCGGAAAAGACGGCCGCGGTAGCATAGATGAATTTGTCGAGGTTTTCGTCGGTTGGGAACCCGTATGTGAGCGACGAGATGGAGAGGCAGAAACACTGCAGAAGGCGATGGTAGTCGTTGGAATCAATGTCGTGGTACTCCTCGCTGAGGAGGACTTGTACGAGGGCTTGGCCGCTGGAAGCCTGAGAACGAGAGTACTGAGGGTCTATGATGGACTTTAATCTCATGTTGACTGAAAAATGTTTGTTAGTTACTCTACCCGACACCCGGATAAAAGGATACTCACGAAGAGTGCCCGTTACAGAGAGGGAGAGGAGGCCGAGACGGATGAGTCTTTGCTGGCTACGTTCCGAAGACATTGGAAAGACTAGAGGTGTAGAGGGGGAGGGTTGATGGAGGGAGTGAAAGACAACAAGGCCTTATATAACATATATGATTTATGATTGCCAGGTCATCGCAGCAACTTGGAGCTCAGCTTGAGGACGTAACCATATGTGGCTAACGATTTTGGTGTCATGTGGGTTACGAATCACGATCACGGATTCATCCATCTATCCGTTATCACACGTTCGTAATCACCATTTCCCTCGGTTACCCTTCCCTTTCATACACTTCCTTCATCAACCTTCTCAACGGCCGATGCTTCTTGGATTTTTGAATGGCAATTCAGTACCACCCCTGACTTCTCCCCCGGAGGCACAGACACCCCCCGGCCCCGCTCTACTCATCTAAATGTTCTTGTCATTCGGATCCGGATGATGGTCTCATATATCTGTGATACTGTGATCAGCGCTCGATGTCCGATGCTTGCGAAACACCTCGGCATGCACTGCTCTCAAAATCTTGACGTGGAAGTCTGGGGGTGATTGTGCACCGGCAGTTCACCAGGTGACTCGTAGCACCCCAACCGGCCGTTGTTGATGATAATTACCTACGTCAAGCGCAACACTGTGTTGGCTTCCCCCGGAAAGCAATGAATCTTATTGGACGCCAGCGATACAACACTCTCCTAATGAATCACGAAGTGGATTGAGCACTAGAACATGTCTTTTCATTTATCCCCCAGATCGGGAATAGGCGACGCACGGTTGCATGGGCGAGCATACACCCCTTAGCCTCAGCCGATGACAGAATGACAAAAGGAAGCTGCAGTTCAAAAGATGTCGATCAGGTGAATGGGTCATATTAAAACTCTGAAACCACTCGAAAACTACGCTGGGGGCTTGACCGAGTCCATAACCCTGATCAATAGTGTGATAACAACCCTGATAGTTCGAGAACTCGTTAATGGTGGCATTCAAAAGATCAGTAAGGGTGAGTCAATAGACTGCGAATTTGCGGCAGATAAAGAAAGGATTAGTCAAAAACCTTAACCTATGGTGTACACGCGAATGCCGCATGGGAGGGTTGGATTCTTTCAACTTTCCTCATTAAACACGGTACTTCGCTTCATGCAGTTAACAGAATTCTTGATTAACAACATATATATATATATTTCCAGGCACCAAGGACAAAGAACGGCATATCCTAGAAAAGATAGGTAGATCTCATCACCTCTCAAAACGATCTTCCTACCGATCTATCAGACAACAAACAAAGGTACAGTCCGAGAAGGCATCAGCAGGGTATATAGCTCAGCCACCATGCGCAGCAACGTGTAAATTACCAGGGCCCAAGCGAACATTCGCAGCAGCAGCGGCAGCGGGAGATCGGCCAGGGACGCCACCATCAAGGGCGATGTTGTCGTGGGCAAAGGGAGGGATATTCTGCGCGGCAGCTACTTCGATATGATGATGATGCTCGACGTGGTCATGTTCATGATGTCTCCGAGTCGAATCAACGTTGACGTCAGACGACGCTTCGGATGCGACATGATCATCAACAAGCCAACGACGCGCGGGCGGTGGGGGAGGTGTGAAAAGATTGGTGACAAGCGATGTGACATGACCGAGCTGAGGTTCCCGACGGTTATTTGAACTACTGCTGTCCCCAACTGCTGGTGCAGGTGGAGCGGGTGGCATAAAGACGATCCCAAGGAGTTTAGACAAATCCTGCGGGCTGCGAGGGAGAATGGGGTTTGCCTGTGGTGACAATGGGGAAGGGACAGTGGGTAAGTTGGCGGCAGGCACGTTGGCAGCAGGCATATTGGCAGCAGGCACGTTGACAATAGGCCTATTAGCAGAAGGCGCAGTGATCTGTGGGATTTGTGGTGAAGGGGTAGTGGGTAGGATTGGAGTAGGCTTGGGGGTTGTAGGCTTAGGGGTCTGTGATGGAGAGAGGCTACCCAAGATGCTATTGAAGATGGAGCTGAGGGTCTGCGGGCTGCGGCGAGCGAGTCCGCCTATGCCTTGGCCAACCGGCGTGCCCGCGGGCAAGGAATCAACATCCTGCTGACAACCTCTCATGCCTGACTGTTGTCCAGTTAATCCAGTCAAACCCCCCAACAGTTCAGTCAGGCTAGCTTGTGGGCTACGGTGGATTAGGACTGTATCAGCACTGGCACTCCCATCCTTCGCCTTGGCTTTGATGCGTATGTCTGAGTGTCCGTTTCCAATATCAATGACGGCGACGTCATGATGGGTGTGGGTATCTGCATGCGGGCCAGTATGCTCATAGTAGGGGGGAGCAACGTCCTTACGGTGGGGATCTGCCACCGGCGCACCAATGGAGATTCCGGAGAGGGCGAGAAAGGTAAGGGTAATCCAGGGGGAACGCATAGTTTGTGAATGCTGGAGAAGCGACGCGTAGGGAGAGTAACGTGGACGAGTTGCTCGTTTGGATTAAGCTCTCTCCGCCGTTGGCATTCATGGGACGCTGGAGCTGACTTTTTATACCAGAGTAGACGGTGTTCGGGCACCCATATTTTCCTGTTGCCTAGCCTCTCACTACTAGAAGTCACTAGAAAGTTGCCAAGACGTGCTAATCACACATACTAGCGGGAAACTCAGCCCCGACAAGTGGCACAATTGTCGTGGAGAGGAACCCAGAACGTGCAAGCAGCCAGTTCTAAGTATGAGAATATGTTCATATTGGCAACATTAGCGGTTCCCTGGATTGAAAGAAGTCTCCATATCTCCACATGTCAAGTGTCAAAAAACTTTGCAGAAGAGGAGAGATTCCATTTCTTCAAAGACATCATGATCGAAGTCGCAGTTGGCCTTCACTAGTCTGGGATGTTTCGAGCCAGAATCCGACGAGGACCTAATGAATGCAGGAGTTGTCATATGAGACAGATGAGTCCCACAAATTTATCTCCGGGACGGGTGACTTGGAAAGGGACGGAGGCCAACAGACGGTGGGCCTGAGAGTTGGTGTCGTGATACCATGGTGGTTCATGAAGATGTCCGTCGTGGTCAACGCGTGAACTGTGACTCACGTGATGGAGCTTCAATATGCCATTGTCAGCAGCTTAATGCATCGAGTAAACTTGATTAATCGATTCCTCGGACCAGAAGAGAAAAGCACGCGCAAGTCGACAATAAAGATCGGTGTCGGGTGGGCTCGCGGCCGTGTCACTGAAACAGCTTTCCGAGTGAAATATCGCTATTAGCGGTATACTGACATACCAGAAGCCTTGACCATGCGAATTCCGTTCATAAATCACCACAACGAACCCACCTGAGAACTCGAACATGGATATCCTTGGGATATTACGTCAAGATACATTACCATATGCTAGTCACACGGCCTCAGTTTAGACATCACAGAAATTGACTCGTTGAATCTTAGAAAGCAGCTTAGAAATACCTCGAGAAGATAACGTTATTACAAGATTTCAGGCGACAAATTCTATCGCGTAACCATAAGGGTTACATTCAGCGGCGTGCCCAAGGTAATTATCGCCTGGTATATCTTAAGCGGATTGAATGACTTGTGTGTGAGTGATAAATATCCAATAGGTTTTATGACAGAATACAGACGGCCGAATGAGTCCGATTCCTTGGCCGTTAAATGGTCATGGAATTTCCCAATTCCATCATCACTGGTAGGAGACGCAACCGGTCAAGTGCAACTTTTATAACAGGTTGTGACGAACTCTATTAATAACAGGCCTGACTTAATATCCGTCGTACATGTCAGAGACAAGCATAATGAGTGAGAATATGACACCAAACGATAATGATAAGTGATTACATTATACGCCTACACGTTCTCATGACTGTTTGGACGCAGGTGCACCGAATCTCAACTCTTTTCGCCCGAGTACTCTGGCAAGCAAAATTCGAATTAAAAATGATATTACAGGTTGGGCCTGTCATCTCGAGACGAGTTTTCTGTCATAGATCGCGTCTCGCTCGCCACTTTACTCAGCATCAGCCTCGTTCCATTCATTTCGACCGACTCGCCCTTGCTCCTCTCGACACAATATGTCCTTTGATTCTGCTCCAACAAGTGCCGAGCAGCTTGAACAGGAAACCGCCCAACAGAACGTCCTCTTCGATGACTTGAGATTGCAGCACGCGGCTGGATCTCCGCAACTCGAGGATGCTCAGAAGAAGCTCAGTGAACCGCAGGAGGCGCTGAGGCTACTGAAGAAGGGTGACAGACCAACGGATGCTGCTGGTGGAAAAAAGAGGGAAGAGTTACTGCTGAAAACTGCCAAGGCGCATGGCATGAAATATGAATAATTTCTGTTTTACCTGTCAACAAATGGACAGGGCACCAAAGATTATGGCCTAGGCGGAGTGAACACATCGAGAGGATTGTGAAAGAGTGTTTCACGACGTACGGTGGTTCATGTTTAGATACCCCTGTTTTCGAGCGCAAGGATGTCCTAACAGACAAGTACGGCGAAGCCTTGAAGCTCATTGTTGATCTCATGGATCAAGGAGGGGAACAACTCGCACTACGTTGTGACCAAACTGTCCCTCTTGCACGCTATCTTGCTATGACAGGAGGAACGAACACGCAAAGCAAGATCTGGCAAGTTGGGATGGTCTATCGGAGAGACAATCCTTGTCGAAAGGGCGAATGCGAGAGTTCATGCAAGCTGTGAGTTGCGCACGCCATTGGTCGCGCGTTAGATTCAAACTCTCCAGACTAGGATTTCGATATCAGTGGTATATGGGACCCTATGATCCCAGCTGCCGAAATTCTTAGCTTGCTGTGTACAATCTTGACCAGACTAGAATTTGGAGAGTTCTCCATCGAGGCAAAATTTGTCCCACCCTTTTTGCAATTCCCGGTCCTGATGACCCACAGGTCAACTATAGGAAAATTCTCGACAGTATCTTCGGAGTTTGCTGTGTGCCGAAGGAACAATGCCGCGCTACTTCCCTCAGCCGCTGATAAACTTGACAAGGTGAGTTGTTCTAGACGCGGGGTGGGTAACTCACTCACACGCGCATGGTTCTAGTTGTTATTGACCGACGTCAGGAATGAGATGCCAATTGAGAACGGCCTTGATCCTAGGGTAGCGGACAAGATCGGCGAATACGTGTTACTCAAAGGTCAGTCGCTCATTGGAGTGGCGGAGATTCGATCGCTCACATATAGACCGTAGGCGGTGTTGATTTGATCGAGAAGTTGAGTTCGGACCCAAACATTGCAGCCAATGCCAGCGTGAAGCAAGGTTTAGACGAAATGAAAATTCTCGTTTTTCTACTACAAGCTTACAATATCATTGACGCGAGGTGACGGTTATCTCACGTGGGGTCAGGTTGAGTCTAAAGGATTCCTCTAGATTTCGTTTGACATGTCCCTAGCTCGCGGACTACACCGGCATTCTCTTTGAAGCTACCGTCGAAGCCTCCGTACCTCCGTGGCTCAAAGCCGCATAAGCCGCTGCCGTCATAGCCCAAGCGGGTGATTCTACGCTACCAAACCCTCCCCTCTCGCACCCCTGCCACAGAAGAAAGAAAACAAATTGAAAAAGGAGGTTGCAGATGGAGAGGAGGAAGATGAGGTAGACGATTCGCAGGTCGGCTTTGGGTCTTTAGCGGCTGGTGGGCGATATGATTCAGCTCTGCCGCTGCGGGAGAAAAAGAGAAAACCAAGGGACATCTGCCCTGTATGGGCTTGAGTATTAGTATGGATAGGATATTCGCACTGTTGTGGCCCAAGTGGGAGGATAAGGGAATGAGGAGTAAGGAGACGATGGTTTATGTTATGAGTGCTGGTGATGGACTATCGATTGAGCGTGTGACGTTGACGAGAGAATTGAGAGAGGCTGGGATCAAGGTTCGCTTGCTTTTGTTGTGAATGTATTCCTCTTTGTCGCGACTGAATCTTGTTCTTCGCAAAGACAGACTTTTTGGCGAAGAATGACCCTAAGCTCCCTGCACAGTTCGTAGCCGGGGAGAAAGATGAAATACCCTTCACTGTAATTCTTGGGGATGATGAACTTAAGGCTGGGCTGGTCACCGTCAGGGAGCAGAGGTGGGAGCTCGTGAGTGGAAAGAAGGAGAAGGTGCAGAGTACGAAGATGAAGAGGGAAGAGGACGTATCAAGAGTGGAATACTGGAAAGTTGATTCGACAAGGTTCGATAGAAATGTTTGGTCGACGAAAATTATCTATAGTATATTGTACTTCAGCTGTGCTCGGGTTGTGCGGCAAAAAAAAAATAATAGAAAATTACTCAACACCCAGAGCGAAAACGGCAACAGAAGCTATAATGGTACAACTAATGACATCGTTGGCTGTGCTATAATCCCCAATGAAGCTACATATTATGTGTGGTTTAGATAATGTAGTTATTAATGGGTTCACCTATAGGTATTCATGTGGGCCGCCATGACTCTGTTGGCCACAAATCAAATCGTTCCTCTCGAAAAATCCTTTCCCCATCAGCTAAATCAAATGTGAAGAACTCTCGGTAATACTCCTCTTCAAAATTGATCTCCAAATACCAGAAAATGGACTTAGGACCACGCCCCATATGGAACAGCTTAGACAAAACTTGGTCCTGAGACTTTCTAGGAAGAAGAGATTTGAACCGGGTGCTAAATTTGGGATGATAAGCCTCGATTATTCCGCGTTGTTTCATTCGCTTGATTCTCTATGGATGATATGATCAGGAAAAACTCATAGTTATGGCTGGAGTAACCATCTTACCTTTGCGAAACGGGCTCTATTAAAGCACTCTCGAAACTCATTCCGGAGGGTACAAAAAAGCCGAGTCCCACGGACAAATTTGCTACGGCCGTCGCAGTTCCACCGTGGATGGACCGAAAAGCCACTGAATCTTGCATATAGCATTGCCTCGTTCTGTCGGGCCTTGCGAAAATCAGTATAACCAAAACCCTGCAGCGACTGACCCTCCATCTTGGAAAGACAGCAGAGGTCAAAACAGGCGTCAAAAGCCCATTCGTAGATGTTTGCTTTGAGTACAGAATTGACAAGTTCGTTTGTATAGGGCCAGGAAAGGGAGGATGCTGAATCCGCGACCCCAAGTGCGAAAGTCAGTTCTGGAACCAATTACATTGAGAATACAGATAGAGAAAGAGAAGGAAGCACAAAACACACCTGATCTTTGAAAACGGTAACTCTTCTCACACTCAAGTGTGACCTCAAGGCAATGCTTGAAGTAGGCATTATGCAGTGGTGATGACCAGACGTGAAAAGCACCGGAGCGTGTTGAATCGGTAAGGAAGTCATAAAACGATTTGTGATAGAAGCGCATAGAGCCTCCAAGTCTGGAACATACATGGATAACGAGCTCGTGGACGAGAGTAGGGTCAGCATACTGCAGCGAACGATCAATGTCACCAAATCGGGAGAAATCGGAAGAATTGGTATGGTCGTCGACATGAAGCACGGCACTGAGTTGGTTACATGTTGTCCAGAAGTCAATCTTGGATAGTTGTAATAGATTGCTGAATCGCATCATACCGCTGGAAAATCCAGAACCAGGAAATGAACCATTATAACATAACAGCCTACACAAGAGGAGGACAGTGGGGAGCGTTTCAGGGGGAATACGCTGCATTATCAACCTGTAAAAGGCATCTAATTCGGCGAAGGGTGAGTTGCCAGAGCAATTCGAGGTGGCCTTGCAAACTGCACGCAGCATTTCATCAGGAGACGCAGCTCGATTCACCTCCCGAAGCGCCGTTGCTGCATAGATAAACAGCCCCCTTGATGCCTTCACTAACGTTTGTACATCAGTATCGGAGGGCCACTGGGGTTCCATGGGGATGTTGCGATGCCGCAGCATGTTTGCGAAGCCAGTGCGCAGGTACAGTTCAATGTCCGAATTGGCGTCATCTGAGACTGGCAGCGATGTAACATGAGTGACTTGAGCGATGTCGTCGGCAGAAAAGGTGGCTTCAATGTGGGGCTCTGGGCGGCTGAAAAAGGCCCAACCCAATGGAATGACGTGATTACGAGCAGCATTAGCAACAATCTTAATGATGCTACACTGATTGTTGACCCCCTTACACTCATCAAGTCCGTCAACGACGATGACGACCCTCCGACTAATTCTCTTTCCAGCCTTCTCCAGTTCCTGAAACGGCTTGGTAATGAGTTCTCGAAATTGTGTGTCCATTGTCCTGTTCATAATTGTCCTGTCACGGCGGATACGCTGATCAACGAGGTCTTGGTAATCGGGGAAATTCTTGGACAGCTGGTACACGATGGTGGGTAGGAATTGTTCCACATCGTCTCGCACATCGACTGCAAAGAAGAATGCAGCACCTAGCGTTCCCAGGCTCTCAAATGTTTCGGCGCATGTCTGGGCTATGGCAGATTTTCCGGCGCCCGCTAAGCCTTTCATCCAGAAGAGGGGCGGGGGCTCATCAACAACAACAGGAGGATGACCCCAACCAGTGACATCTTCAATGTATTGTACGCGGGTGCCGGGTTGACACCGAGGGGCGTAGTCGCGGGCAGAGGAGTCGTGGGCCGCATCGAGATTGGATGCTTCCAACAGAATATCAATACCTAAACGCCGATGCAAAGATAAGTTTTATCTGAGCTACGTTGTGTTACCTTCGCTTACCAGCTTGTCCATTCTCCAGCGAAACATTTGTAACAACATTGTGGTCGATAAAAACACCCCCATTCACAATGGTATGGTGGGAGTCTGCAAAAATGGGCATAATATTTAGGGCGACCGTGAGGGTGTGATGTCGCAGAGGGTTGGTGCGGGGATGGGACAAGGTCACAAGGAGGATGAAGGGAGAAACAACGTTTTTGAGAACAGCACAATACAACAGCAACGTGGGACGTTGGCTGTTCAACATTCAGCGCTCATCTGTGGGAGGAATCAAAACAATAATAGATGACCCAGCTGACCCATCTTGGGGAGCGACCTTGTAGTAGACAAATTTGACCATCAGGGGAAGCCCATTGTGGTCTGGATCCTCTCTGGTTAATAATTCAAGTAAACCACTGGCTTTGATGACTTGCGGGATTCGGGCGGCTGAAGATTTCCTCGTGATGAAGTTCAATGAGCATGGGGCGTTTAGTGAGTAGGGAGAGTGTCGTGAGTGCTGAATTGAGCGGTAGGATTCCGATTTTACGGAGGAGGGGATAGTGGTTAGGGGGAATGATAAGCGGTGGCAGGAGAGCTACTTTGGGAGGAGGGAGGGATTGATACAGACTGCCCACCTCATCACCTTACCCAAAAGCATTCGCTGTCAATTTCACCGCTGCTGCCACCGCTGGCGGTGGTAATGCCATTAAATACCGCCACGCACGACGATGAAGACGATGATTTTCCATCTCGCATGGAGTCACCCATAGGCGAGCAAAAAACACGTACATCATCCAACATCACTCTATCTGACTTTTCAACACCAATATACCCACAAATCCAACAAAACCTACGAGTACCCAGCCACAAAGGAAGATTTGCGAGATCGATCGATGCTCACAAAAGTTGAGGCGAACAGCTTGTCTGTTGCGGAGTCCCGTTCTTTGACATAAGTATTTCCCGCCGTTTTTGATGACATCATTTCCTCAGGTGATCATAATGTGCAACACCTTAGCCACACAATACCCGAGGTGAATAGTTTATGATACCTTTGGTTTATTTCCACTGATGCACGCCTGTTGCGCGTTTCCTTATTATCTCATAGGTATGAAGGAATATCTCATAGTTTCCCCACGCGAAATAACCGAGGGTATTCTATTTCGATTGATCAAACCACACTTTTACTTTATAACATCCCGGTCTGCCCACAAGGTGGACGGCGCTTCTCAAGGTGGGAAGTTGTAGCCGAGGTACTCGGACACCGTGCGTGCCCGGATTGGCAATGATAGGGAAATCACCATAGAAATAAGAATCAGTTCTCGTCAATTTTGATATCGGCTTTGATTGTTTGGAACAAGTTTGAATCAACTGACCGCTTCTTACTGTTTCACCAATGACCTTTGATTCTAAGGTAGAGGAATCCGTTCCAGCTCTCGTAAAAATTACTTCTTCTCAGTAATTCGGCGGGGTTCTGGCTAACATCATGCATAGATTTTCTGTATGTCATTAGGGAAAAAATCGGCATCATATTGCTTCCCATGATGGTGAGAGAAAGAGAAAGAGAGATAATTATGTTTCAATACGGCACATGGGGGGAGAGGTATAAAAACTCTCTACCTCAACCCTCTCCAAGCACCTCTCAGTTAAACAAACATGTTCAGAAAGCTCCTCACCATTGCCCTCCCTCTGATGGCCACCACTGTAGTGGCCTTACTTCCTCCGATGTCAGGCGCTTTCAATCGCCAGACAGGAGATTCCGCCACCTGTGACTACGTCTTCATCTCAGACGTCTCAGTCGATCCTGCCACCACCAATCTATTGGCAGAATTCAATTTTAGTAGGTTACTGCCACAGACGAAGGCCAAGGATGCTTTCTGACTGATCCACCTAGTCACTGGCCATTCTTTAGCTGTTGCTGCACCCTCTGGTGCTATCGATGTAAGTCCATCTTTCTCTACCACACCATAGAGAAATTTAACTTATCATGCCCAGGGTTCTGGTTCAACATTTACTGAAAATTCGGATAATGTTTTTAATGTTCATAATGAGCTCAGTGCGGTGGGATGGACATGTGAACAGACTAAGGATTTCTTGGAGAGCCTCGCAGGGTCCACACAGCTTGGTCCCTCTGGCATTAGTTGGTTGATCCAGTCCGTGGGGTGCACGTGTGCTACATGAGTCAGAATACAGATCCGTAACATATGTAACGAGCAGCGTACGTTCTTGTCGCATCCAGTATACACCCAATTGTTCCAAGCAAATGCCCAAAAACCTTCTGGTGTAACACTATCGTTCATCCATATAACTGTCATACTTGCCTCCATCGCTGGGACCAGTATCGCGTTATGTCCCTGCGAGAATTGAACATGTTTAGCACCTCCGTCCTGGAAGATTGGCCAGTATGGGGATATATGCGCAGACAACCCTCGACCACACTTCCAAGTAGAAGATCTGACCCTTTGTTAGGCATCTGAGGTCAAAATAGAATTTAATGGGGAACCAGTTGATGTATAGGAAGATTTTTGTAAAATTTCGAAGAGAAGATTACATTTGGCTGAAAATAGGACATATATATTGATGAGATTGATATTGGGAGATTTAATTGCCAATGATGTAGTGTACATAGTGCAAGTAATTCCGCTTCGCGAGCAATGACAATTCTACTCGAGCTAAGCATGATGATGGGTGTAAAAGCTGTCTCGTATTCAGCAGCCCGTAGCTACTAAATGCACGCTACACTACATAAGAGTCCTTGAGTTCCGAATTGTATTCATGAGCTCCGGTTGCACAACTATTATTCAAATAATCTAATCTAAGTGTCCCTTGAGCCTACTTGTAGCCATCGTGCTCTCCCCATAGTTGGTTGTTCATCGGAGCCATCATGGGTGAGTAAGACTTCTCAGTTTCAAAGTATCAAACCGGCCTTACTCGTTATCATAGTTCTAATATCCTTTCCACCACTCATCGGCCACACTACGCTCACCAGTACTTGAAAATTAGACCTCTTGTCACATGAGACTATGCCCTCGGACATTCACTGTGTGGTGTAAGCTGTCTCGTAGTTTGACGATTAATGACCATTCGCATTATGGAATGTGTAGACCCGTACTTACAACTTACGCCAGTTGTCAAATCATTATTAACTCGCAAGAGTTGAATAGATTTTTGACCCTATATTTTATTTCGCGCATTCTGGATTTCCTCCTCCTCCTTTGGATTGTTTTTGATCACATCGAGTCTTAGTGGGCCTTCAATTTATGCCGCGCGACAACTCAGGAGAGTAGTCTACATTACCTTTCTTTTGATTTTATTCGATCACCATATACAGAGTTGATCGGCTCTCGTCCTCCTACTTCCGCAACATGATGGTTTACCATGGGGGGACGGTATTCCTCGAGATGAAAATTGCAGCCGAGGTACTCGGATAATGCATGTACCCTGACCTGCTGAGCCATTTATCGAACCTGATAATAGCGAAATCAGAATCAATTATCGTCAATTCTGATATCAACTTTGATTGTTTGCAATGATCCAGAATCAACTGACTACCTCTTATTCTGTCTACCAATACGCCTTGACCACAAGGACAAATGAGTCGGTCTTGGCCCTCATAAATAACCTCATCCTACTTGGTCGCCGGGAGACTGATCGATACCATATGAATACTCCCCATATGGCATTAGTGAGAACATCGGCGTAATGTCGCTCCCGTGATGGTGAGAGAGGGTAAATAACTAAGTTTCAATACGACGTGCGGTGTGTGAGAGGGAAGAAGTATAAAAACCAATCCTGACCCACCAGTCTTATCCAGCACCTTCAGCTAAAGGAACATGTTCAGAAAGCTCCTCGTTATTGGTCTTACTCTGGTGGCCACCACTACCCTTGCGACTTGTGACTATGTCTTCATCCCAGACGTCCCAGTCGATCCCACCGCTACCAATGTATTGGTAGATTTCAATTTCAGTAGGTTATTGCTATTAAAGAAGCCGAGGAATATTGTCTGATTGATTCACCTAGTTATTGGCCGTTCTTTAGCCATTGCCACACCCTCCGGTACTATCAATGCGAGTCTACTATCCACTATCACATCACAGAGTTATTGACCTGTTATACGCAGGGTTCCGGTTCAACGTTTACCGAGAATCCAGTTGGTGTTTTTAATGTTCATGATGGGCTCAGCGCAGAGGGATGGACTTGTGAACAAACGAAGGATTTCTTGGAGAGTCTCGCGGGGTCGACGCAGCTTGGTTTCTCCGGCATAAGTTGGTTGATCCAGTCCGTGACCTGTACTTGTACATGAACTAGAACCGTTAAAATTTCAAATAAGTCAAAGATGTACTTCTCGTGTTCAATACATCTCTCATCGTGGCGACCTAGTGCTCGATACACCTCTCCTAAGTTGGGCGCTGGCTCATCTTTCATTGGTATTGTATTCTGCCGCTGGGACTGGTGCTGTTTCCTACGAATCAAATTGGCCGCCTCTCCTGTGGAGGAAGACTGAATGAATGCTAGCCAATATGGTGGTCACTTACGAACAACCCTCAGCTATGCCCCCTATAGAGTTATTCCACTTCTCTGGTGTGGGGATCGGTAAAATGGATTGGGTGGATGGGAGGATTTTTAAAGGCGTACAGAATATAGCAAAGAATAGGCCCTATGTTGACGGCACTGATCATGCATGCTCAGTAAGGTGGTTGAAATCGAGTCAGAGGAAAAAAGGGGTCCAAATCATAATCCCTAGGCACCCGGTGGAGAAAGCTTGTAGGCGTAGGTGAGCGGTTATAGTTTGTGTGAACGTGACTGATACGCGTAACCACCGAGTGCGGATGTATACACTACTGATTCATCTTAATATTTGTTATGTTCACAAGAGGAGGTGGCCCCACCCACGCTCAGGGGTCCGGGTTTCTTGAGGGGGAAGCTATAGCAGAGATCGGACACCGTGTGTGCCCGTATTCACCACTGGATGTATTAATAAAAGAAATTGTGATTGTCAGAATTTTATTCGTCCGAAGACATGATAATCGATTTCAGCTCCGTGAACGGCCCATTCCTAGTACATTGTCCATGGGAAACTGGTTTAAATCCAACATAACCTCCTCGCATGGGGTTAACGAGGACATCGAAGTAAAGCTCCTTCCCATGAGGGTGGGAGGGTGATCAAACAATCACATCCGAATATAAAACGTCCAGTTGCAGTCCTTTCCGACATTTCCCAGCCGACCAAAAATGTTCAACAGGTTCCTCGTCACTGCGCTCGCTATGCCGGCCGCAGCGGTGACTGCCTTGGCATTCTCATTCGCCGGGGGTACTTCGTAACTTGTGATTACACTCTCCTCTCAAAAATTTGCTTAAAGTCCGGATCACTTGTTTTCACTGACTTGGCTATAAAAATTTATTGGAGTCTCGCGGGGTCGACGCAGCTCAATCTCTAGTGTTGGTTGACCAACTCAATCTGTGGAGTGCTGCGCGGGCTACAACTGCAAGCCTTTGAAGAGATATACGACAATTACAAATGCCTTCACAAATGCCTTCTCGCCACACCTCCTAAGAATATACCTAACTGTTCGCAAGGACTTCAATCCCCAATATTGGTACCATAGATCCTGAGTATCTTGAGACACGTTCTTCCCCACCAAAAAGTCTTAGTGCCCGAAAAGGAGTCATTTAGGAATCAAACACTTGCTACTCTCGCTTTCATCATCCCTACGGCGCCTCGTCAACGCTTTGGTCACCAAGGTTGGTATTGCGTCGCGCATTGTACGACAGCTTTTAGACGCGCCCTGACGGGAGATTCGGCCCCTTATTGGGTCTGAGGGTTGGGGTTGAGTTAAATGGGGACCCCACTCAATGAAAAGGAGTCATTGTGTGAACCCCCAGAGAGGAGATCAGATCATAGCTTAAAATAAGTCCTACACTGATGGTATTGGTATCGAGAGATTCTCACAGCCGGCGGCAAAGCTTGGGCATGTGGAAAGGTGTCCGTAGTTTGCTGCGGTATTCTGGTGCCATCCGGCACAATAAAGAAGTTTAGTTAGTGCTGCGCAAAGCGATAGTGTACTCGTTGTCGCACGAGATATATGATAATGTTCTTCGGTTACCTGGGGAGGAACATACTTTCAAAAGAGAGCACAAGCATGAAAAACAGGCGGATTTCAGATTGGGTGGAAGCTTGGAGGTTGCGTCTCCAAATCCTTTGGAAGTATAGTCCCACTGCGCAGGCCCGGGTCCGCAGTCACGTTCCCGTGGAAGCGTACACGTGATATGCGGTTGGGTTACACATCGTGACGTCATGTTGAAATTAGACAGACAACGATCGAACCACACTGCAAGATCATCGCCGTATAACCTGTGCATCTCCTTTTCACGACCGAAACGATATATAACAGCCTCACGAATTTCACGTCTGCCTAAGTACGACTTGTTACTTCACCTATATCTCTCCATTCTCGCACCTCAATCTCAAACATGGGCGTTGACACTGTCGTCAGAAGGACATATCCTAGTGCGTTATTGGCCGATGCCTCTTCTATGCTGATGCTCATATTCAACTCTAGTTTTCTTTGCTCTGGTCTTTTGTTTTGGCGTAATTGCAGTATGTCGTCCCAGCTCTTTCTCTGTCTTGGGAATCTAATATCAATTTACTTCCAGCTCGCGATTTCTGGTTGGCTTGTTGGCCGCTTCAATTCACACCACAATTATCGGAGTAAAGGCGAGCGGGACCGTGTGCGGTACTTCCTTTTCGTATCCTCATGGACGGTGCTATTCCTTCCCATTCTCATGACTTTCTTCTTGGTTGCGAGAAATTCAATCGGGGCTAGTGTTTTAACACACGTCGTCTTGTGCGCACCTTTCTATCAGATTTGTTGTGTTGGAGCTCACGTTAATCTTAGTTTGTTCGTAACATGGGTATTTTGGTTGACGGCTTCCGCCGCATTGACCGAATCATTAGGAGGTGGATTGAATTGTTCCACCAATACCTTGTATCGTTACTGTGGTCAGTTAAATGCCCTTGTGGCTTTCGGATGGATTACTTGGTGCGTCCTTCTCTACAATCTCTTGATCACAGCATGAACTCAATTTGTTGATATAGGGTCTTTCTCTCATTCGCCCTATTCGTCGCGCTATTGCTCGGCATTCGCACGATCAAGCGAGGAGATGGTTACGGTGGCAGTCTCGTTGCTTCTCCCAACTAACGCCTTAGTTTGTTCCTCTTCCTGTTTTCTGTTTTCTAAAGGAATAGTAATGACACGGTCGTTTGTCAATTACTCGTCTTTTTTTGTGGCACTATCATGTACACTAACATATACTTACCTCCGTTTATGCTGTCTCGTCTTTACTTGCGTGTATTGCTGCGTCATGTAATCATAAACCTAATTTTTCGAACTTACGTTCATGTAATCACCGACAAACAAAAAGTCTAACAATCTCTCATAAATCTTGACAAAACGCTGGTCAGATTGTGGCAGAATATACATTCGAGGCAGGAATTGTGTTCATAAGACGCTATCAAGTTGTATCAACTAGGATTGGATAACATATTGAGATATCGAAGAAGTGCAATCGACGTCACAACATTCTGCGAATAATCTGCTAATTGCCCTAGAGCCTACGGATAATAGGTACATATACCAATCGTATAATCCTGTCGTCCATCCCAATCTATACGCGCCAATCCCTTCATACAACAATAACTTCCCACAGTACTTCCTACAGATTGACAGAACTAAGGCCTCATGGTTCATCCCCACCTCACCCTGCCCATTTCACTCCCAGTAAAGCTGGGTACTATAATACTATGCCCTTTCTGGCCAACCCTCACCATGTGGCCATTAGCGGGGGTAATATCGCTGCCAAGCAAACATCCTGGCATGGTAAGGAATAGTGCCTGCAGCGGTACAGATGAATTTACTTATGCTGGTGACCAGGCATTGATATTCAACTAGAAGTATCCAGTGGTGGCGCCGCTCACGACTCCTTAGCCCGCGATTACGCCCCTCGATGCCAACCTGGCACCCGTGCACAATACATCGAAGACATCACCGGCTGGGGAGTTCCCGTTGTTCAATGGCGTTGGTGAGCCCCTGCCACTCTTCTGGATGAAGGGCATAGCAGGCGCAGTGGGTGAATCTGCCATAGCCTAGACGTGTGCCGAAACATTCGAGGAGATGGGAGGGCTCGGCGCCGCATTCTTCTTTTCAGCCCACCTGCGGGACGACCCAAAACAGTTCTTACCGACCATCGTGTACCAGCTATCCGAAAACTTCTCTGACTACCAGGATCTTGTTGAGAAGCGCATCCTCCGAGACAGAACAATCATAAACAAAACAATGGAAACACAATTTCAAGAACTCATCGTTGAACCATTTCAGGAACTGTGAAGAGCATTGGGTGGAGGGTTTATTGAAGGAACTGGTTTGATTTGAAGGGAGGCAAAAGAGTAGAGTCTACAGGCAGGTAAATTAAGGATTATATATATATTTCTAAACAATGTATGTGTCTTAACGGGTGCTCAGACACGAGTTGTGCCACGGAGACATGTGGACATTTCGTGTATTGACCACAGCGTGGCCACTAAATCCAACGGGGTTGTAATTGTTGACGGGCTTGACGAGTGTGAGGGGGCCAACAACCAGTGCAATATTATCAACGTCGCTACTGGAGCTTTTTGGGAACGAGACTTGAGCCAGGAGCTGTAAGCCGCGGGCTTAGCATGTCAGGTATTGACATCTGAACGACAGTTCTCGAGTAACCCAGATACGATATTTTGTAGCCAGTTATCTAGCCGAGGGGCAGCAAGATGGTGGACAGTTCCCCTTCCCCCTCGAATATACGTCCCGTGCCCACTGTTTTACCGTGCTCTCGACCTTAGTGAAGTCGCCGTTCGTGGCGAGTTACAGGAGCCAAAACTGTGGTGATAAGACTATGAGTCCGTATCGTTGTAATCACTTGTCATCTATTTACATGCGAGATTTGAATAATGAGCACAATGTAGGTGGTCTGGATATTGTCGCTATTCACAAGTTTTGTGAATCTCTATCTACTTTGGCCGCCATGGTTCCGTTGGCCACAATTCAAACTGCTCCTTTTGATAAATCCGTTCCCCGTCGACTAGATCAATTGTCAGAAACTCTCGATAATACCCCTCCTTGACACTGACCTCCCAATTGACTTAGGCCCGTGTCCGATACGATATAGTCCAGATAGTTCATCCCGTAATTTCTTGAAAACAAGAGACTTGAATCGGGATCCGAGATTGGGGTGATAAGGCTCCAAGATTCCGTATTTCTGTAGTCGGATTATTATCTACAGAGACTATGATCAGAAAATTGCGATGATGGTTAGAGAATTTTTTTACTGCTTTGAAACGGGTTACATTGAAGGACTTTTGAAAGTCGTCCTGGAGAATAGAAAAAAGCCGAGTTCCACGGATGAATTTGCCACGGCCAGAGCAGTTTCAGCGCGTATAGTTTGAAAAGCCTTTGAATCCTGCATGCATCATCGTCTCGTTCCACCGGGCCTTGCGAAAATCAACATTACCAAACCGTTGCAGCGACTGGTGCCCAACCTCGGGGTGGCGACAGAGATTTAAGCAGGAGTCAAATGCTCGTTCATAGATCCTTGCTTTGAGCACAGAATTGACGAGTTCGTTTGTGTAGGGCCAGGAAAGAAAGGAAGCCGAATTGGTTACCCCAGGCGCTAAAATGAGCTCTGCGTTTATAGCATTAAAAATAGAGATAAGGAATTGGAAGGGAGCATATACCTCACCTGACCCTTGAAAACGGTAAGTCTCTTCGCACTTGAGCATGATCTCAAGGCAATGCTTGAAATATATGTTTTTCATGGGTGAGGACCAGATGTAAAAGGCACCAGAGCGTGTTGGATCGGTGAGGAAGTCAAAGAATGACTTGTGATAGAAGTACACCGAACCTCCAAGTCTAGTGCGTACATGGCCACTCAACTCTTTGACAAGGGCAGGGTCAGCATACTGCAGTGAACGATCAACGTCACCAAATTGGGAGAGGTCAGTGTAACAATCACTGTGTTCATCGACATGAAGCACAGCACTGAGTTGACTGCAAGCCGCCCGGAAGTCAACTTTGGATAGCTGCAGTAGATTGCTGAATTGCATTACACCATTTGAAAATCCGGAACCGGAGAATGATAAGCTGCTACACAAAAGCGAACACAAGAAGAGGACAGTGGGAAGCCTTTCAGAGGGAATACGCTGCATGATCAGCGTATAAAAGGCGTCGAGTTCTGCAAAGGGCGAGCTGAAGGGGCAATCTGAGGTGGTCGCGCAGACTGCACGCAATGCTTCATCAGGACACACAGCTCGGTTCACCTCCCGAAGTGCCGTCGCTGCATAGACGAATAATCCCCTTGATGCCCTCACCAATGTTTGTATATCAGTGTCCGAGGGCCATTGGGGTTCAAGGGGAATGTTGCGTTGCCGGAGAATGTTCGCAAAACCACTGCGCAGGTACAGTTCGATGTCCGAATCGGTGTCATCAGAGAATGACAACGAGGTCATGCAAGTGACTTTGACGACGTCGTCAGCGGAAAAGGCAGCTTCGATATGAGGCTCCGGACGGCTGAAGAAGGCCCAGCACAATGGAGTGACATGATCGCGAGCAGCGGTAGCGACCACGTTGATGATGTTGCACTGGTTATTGGCACCTTCGCACTCATCAAGCCCATCAATGAGTATGACAACCCTCCGCCTGGGGCTCTTCCCGGTCTTCTCCAGCTGTTGAAATGGTTCAACAATGAGTTCTTGAAATTGTAGTTCCATAGTTTTGTTGATAATTGTTCTATCTTGGAGAATGCGCCGATCAACAATGTCCTGGTAGTCAGAGAAATTCTTGGACAGTTGGTACACGATGGTCGGTAAGAACTGTTTTGCATCATTCCGCACATCGACTGAAAAGAAGAATGTGGCGCCGAGCCTTCCCTTCTTTTTGAATATCTCGGCGCACGTTTGGGCTATGGCGGATTTTCCGACGCCCGCTAGACCCTTCATCCAAAAGAGGGGTAGGGGCTCATTGATGCCAACGGCAGGATCACCCCAGCCAGTGATATCTTCAATATATTGTGTGCGAGTGCCAGGAAGACATTGAGGGGAGTAATCGCGAGCCGAGGAATCATGGGCGGCGTCATCATTGGATGCTTCGAGTAGAATATCGATACCTGGTCACCAGCGTGAATAAAAGTAAGTCCATCTGCAACGTTGCAGCTACTGTTCCTTACCAGGATGTCTGCTTGGTAGTGATATATTGATCGACTGGTCTACGAGATTACTTCCACTGATGGTGAGATGGTGAGAGTTGGCCAGAAAGGGCATAGTATTTAAGTTGATTGTGGGAGTAGTGTTCCGGCGGGTTGGGACAGTGTTGGGATGAGGGGATTAATGAAGGAGCAGCGATTTGGTTAATGGTGCCGGTGATGCATGATGCGTAACAGCAACACATGAGATGTTGCCTGACAACCTGTGGGAAGTGCCTCATTATTAGAAGAATATAGGACAGACGACGAAAGCAGGGAACCTATGAAGAATCATGAGCGCGTGTTACTTCATTGATGTGAACTCCCATTATACCGGCCTCTGGTTGAAGCAGCCTAGAATTATCTGACAATCGCCGGTCTCAGGCCAGACCCCATGTTCACCTCGATCGTCAAATATGCAGTGCCTCAACGTTATGAACACAGAGCTTGTGCCAGCGCCTGGGGTGGCTGATTCGGCGTCCGCCCTTTCCTGGCCCTGCATAAGTGAACTCGTTAATTCCATGCTCAAAGCAAATGTCCATCAATGGGCATTTAACACCTATTTTGGGCTTTGTCGCGTTCCTGAGATAGAGGGACGGTTATTGCAGCGTTTCGGTCTTGCTGATTTTCGCAAGGCTCGACAGAACGAGGCAATGTTTTACGCAGGATACATTGGCTTCGCCGGCAAATTACGCATTTTTTGTACTCTCCATGATCAGTTTCAAGAGTACTTTGATTTAACCCAGTTCAAAGCGGTGAGGGTTTCTATAGTCACCTGTGAAAATGCCTGATCGTGTCCCACGTAGATAATCAAGCGATTCCAGAAATGCGGGACCATAGCTGCTTATCATCCCAGTCAAGGCTCCCGGTTCGAGTCTCTCGTTGCCAAAAAGTCTCAGGACGGTGTGTCCGGACTATTCTTGATGGGGCGTGGTTCTAGGTCCATTTTTTGGTATTGGGAGATCAATTTCAAGGATGAGTATTACCGAGAGTTCTGGACAATCAATCTCGCTGACGGGGAAAAGATATATCGAGGGGAACAATTTGACTTGTGGCCAACGAAGCCGTGGCGTTCCACGTGAATAATATTAGGGACGTGCTCTGCGGGCGCTGATCCACTACGAAGAATTATCAGTGTGTGGGATATTAGATGCCGATTTGAACCTCCAATAAACCCATTTCTACCAAGAACAGCGTGGAATTATCCGGTAACCCCTGCACCCTGGCTCAGGCTATCTTCTTCCTAAATAAGCACACAATACCATAAATCACGACATACACCAAGCTACCACAGTTAAAATTTGATACCGATACGAGCCGAACAAAATATCTCTAATTTAATCGATCAGGTGCCCCTAGAGCCAAAACATAGTCAGCGAGAACAAGGGTAGAGAGGGGTTCAGGTACCTCCCTTGAAATAATATTCTATTTTCCATCACCGCTGTGTTAATTATAGATCTGATGTTTTCCTTTTGTGTATCGACGTCACTATGCGGTCACACTCACCAACCCAAGCTCCTCTGAACGTTGAACGTGTTGAACCTCAATCTACCACATCCAACATCTCCCACTTTCCAATACGCCACAAGAGAGAGATGGCGGCCAGCAGAACTCTCATAAACGAAGCCCGCAAACACACAATCCCTCATCTCCATCTTGCCATCCGTGGTGAACCCCTTCTCACCAACCCACACTTTAACAAAGGCACAGCATTCACCCATCGCGAGCGTGGCGAATTCAAACTCGCCGCACGGTTACCTCATCGTGTGAATACGCTTGATGAACAGGTTCAGAGGGCGTATGAGCAGCTTAATGCGCGTGGGGATGATCCGTTGCGCAAGAACACATTTTTGCAGAGCTTGAGAGATCAGAATTGGGTGTTGTATTATGCGCTTGTGGCAAAGTGTCTGAAGGAGCTCGTACCAATTATATACACTCCTACCCAGGTGCGAATTTACTTTTTTTCCTCCTTCATATTCCTCCCCCGACGCCTGACGTGAACTGACGATATATGCGTGTCTGCGTTTATGTCACAGGCTGATGCGATAGCGCAATATTCGCACTTGTTTAGGAGAAGTGAAGGTCTGTATTTGACGTTGACAGATCAGGATAGGATGGAAGAGGAGTTTGTGGAGCAAACCATTGGGCAAAGGAGGGAGATTGATCTGGTGGTGTGTACTGACGCTGAGGCTATTCTGGGTATCGGGGATCAAGGCGTCGGTGTGAGTGATTAGCATATAACGTTTCTAGAATGCCTGCTAACCCCTTTTTTTGTTTCGGATCTGGTGGGTTGTCCGGGCGTGTAGGGCATCGCGGTGAGTGAGGGTCATCATCCCGGGTAGTGTTGTGCAAGTAGTGATCAAGAGTTTTGATTGTTGGATAGATCTCAACGGCCAAGTCGGCTATGTATACGTATGTCGCTCTTCCTTCTCTTGAAAGTTCGGGCGTGTTGAATATATGAGTTTCTAGGTTGATCGGAGGGCTGGATCCGAGTAAGTGTTTGAGCGTCATGTTAGACGTTGGGACCGACAACGAAAAACTTTTGAATGACGAACTCTATGTCGTACGTTCAGACTCCCTCTTGTTTATCTTGGAGATCAAAGTGGCTTGCGTAGGGATGGAAGCACAACCGTATTCGGGGCGAGGAATATAACAAGTTCATTGACAAGTAAGCTTCTCTTCGTTTGTTACGGGATGATAAATTTATATTTTACTCCTGCTAGATTCATTCAGTTGGTGCACAAATATTACCCGCATAGTCTACTCCACTTTGAAGATTTTGCATCCAAGAACGCGTACCGTCATTTGATGCGATACAAGAAACAACATGCGGTCTTCAATGATGACATGTACGTTCCGTCTTTCCATGTAACTGAAGGCAATACACTGATGACCGCAGACAAGGTACAGGCGCAGTTACCCTCGCATGCCTCATGGCAGCCATCGGTGTCGCCAACAACCACGCACATGACAAGACAGGATCCCTCTCTGGTCAACGATTCGTCGTAATGGGTGCAGGAGCAGCTGGGCTTGGCATCGCGACACAACTGCGAGATGCAATGCTCGCAGCCGACCAAATCTCCAAGGAGGAAGCCAACAATAAGTTTTGGCTAGTCGACCGCGAGGGCCTCGTCTATGATATCGGTAATGGGTTGGCTAAAGGGGTCGGGGAAGCAAAGGGGCGGCTGGAAGGGTTTGTGAGGAGTGCGGATGAGGGATGGACTGGGGAGGTTGGGTTGTTGGAGCTTGTGAGGAAGGTGAAGCCGACTGTGTTGATTGGGTGCTCGACCGCTGCTGGGGCATTTACGGAGGAGGTTGTGAGGGCCATGGTTGATGGTGGATGTAAGAGGCCGATTGTGTTGCCTTTGTCGAATCCTGCGAGACTTGTGGAGGCGAAACCGGAGGATGTGCTGAAGTGGACGGATGGGAAGGCGTTGGTCGCTACGGGGAGTCCGTTTAAACCTGTGAAGATGAAGGTTGGTGGTCAGGCAAAGGAGTTTGTGTAAGTGCTTGTGTCTTCTTCATAAACTGTGACTGACACGACGTGAAGGATCGCAGAGTGTAACAACGCGTTGATTTATCCTGGGCTCGGGTTTGGCGCGGTTCTTGCGAAAGCGAAGGAGGTGACGGACAGAATGATCGTTGTCGGTGCGCAAAGACTCGCGGAACTATCACCTGCTATTCGGAAGCAGAAAGAGACATCGTCAGAGGCCCATATCGCCGAGGAGGCGTTGTTGCCTGATTTTGGAGAAGCGCCGAGGATCAATTTTGAGGTTGGCGTCGCGGTAGCCGAACAGGCTGTTCGGGAGGGTAAATCGGGTGTTGAAGGGTTGAAGGTGGAGGATGTAAGGGAACGAGCAAAGGAAAAGGTTTGGGTACCGGTGTATCCTGAGTATGTGTATGACCCAAAGGGGGTGCAGTAGGTGTCGGGCGAGGCGGGACGACTGCAGGACGAGGTAAGAGGCAGCGAATGCGATGACGTCTGTTTGTTTCTTCTGTAATGAATAATCGGAGTTGATTGTGTGATGAACTAAATGGACACCCTGGGTCCCTGACACTTGTAGGTCCCAGGAGGCGCAGATCGCGTTGCGGTGTGTGCGGAAGGGAGCAGGTTGCTCTCTGCGGCCCTGGTTCACTGTGCCCACGACGGAGGGAGGAGGGGCGCGGGAAAGTATGATATCATTGACTGTGCACCCTCGTCGCATGGCTGCAGTGACGGACCTGAGCTTTGAGCACTTGAGCTACGTGGTTGGTCCAAGTGAGTTTTAAGTACTTATCTTGTGGTTTATATTTGTTCTGGTCATGGTCTCGTAAGGGCATGGTGAAGTCAATGTGAAG